>NC_069482.1:321254-371254 GCF_026875155.1 Cherax quadricarinatus | reverse complement strand
CTGGCACCTTCACTTGATACGTGCCTACGTAACCCCGGGGTAGTAGGTGGTTAGGATTAATTGATTAGGATAAGGTTCCCTTTGTGGAACTTGGCAGGTGCATGGGGTCTGTAGCCGTGGATATTCCTAGAGGTAATGGGGTTTGGGTGGTCTGCGTTGGAATTAGCTCTTGCAGTCCCACTCTTATTTCTTCCAACCTGAGTAACCCTTGTGATAAACTGTTAGATAACCACTCTATGTCTTGTGGTTCAATTTAATCTGAACCAGGCACCAACAACCACTCTGCTCCCTCCAGTCATATTATTACTCAAGGTCTTAAATGCTTTTTTTTGATCCAATTGCTGTAAGCTGTTGCGGTTGTGATCGGAGTCTTTAAATTAGCCAAATTAGCTACTTGGTCCCCCACTTACTTTGCTCCAAGTTACCGTAAGTGACCTCCAACAAGTCAAACTGCCTCACTATTTGGGTTCATCTACATTTGGGAAATGCCTGTATTAGAACTGCGCATCTCCCCTTACTTGTTCTTTAAATAGCATAATTTGGTAAACTTGCAAGATTTCCCCTATCATGTACGAGCTTTAAAGATAGACCAAAACTCCTCCCAGTGTTCTCCCGATTAAACACAGGCATACAAATTCGGGATTTTTGGTAGACGCCTCTGACTTTCCATACTGGTTGCCAACACAATTGTTTTACACCCTTTACCTTCTCCAAAGCCTTAGTTTTTTGCAGGACCAATGTTGTCCCCCACTTCATAATGGTTGATCCCCCACCGCCTCCCCTTTCAGCATCCTCTGCACATTCTCTACAGCTCTTTTCATGTCTTTAAACCACAATTATATGACTCATGTCTATTTCCTAAGGGATCTAGGTGTAGCTTAATTCTCAGGTTTACCCTTTCTTGTCTCATACTCACACTCTTGTATGATTTAGTAACATGACCCTTCCGCTTGTGTGCGCTTTCTTTGCTTTGGCAAAACTGGACTTGCCAGTCGACTAACTTCTTCTCAGACCCAGCCATGGTTAGGGATTAAAACACCCTTAATACTTTAGGGAGCCTTATAAGAGTAATTCTTTCACTTTACTCTTGTATAAAAATCCTAGCCACCCATGTGCTAGCAATTTATTGGGGCAAATTATCATCATCACCGTCGATTAAACGTTGCACCCACACCCCTTCCTTCAACATCACTTAATTATTAAGTAATTAATTCAATTTTTTAATTTTTCACTGATTGCATCCGTTCAGAAGGACCAACGGGCAGATATGGAAATTTTCTAGGGTGTTACTGTATGTACTCAACATTATTACATACCAGTAATCTCATTGGGAGACAATCTATTGTTTACCGTAGTCACCCCGTTGAGACATGTGAAAAAACTTAAACCACCCTGTGCGGCAAGGTGTCCCCTCGACCTCAACAATCTTATCCAATTTTTATCCGAGACCAGTATGGATTGGATAGGCACCCACATGTACAGTGCTACTAATTAATTGTGGACTTGTATAGATTATATTAGTTTTAGGCTGAATGAAGGGGGGGGGGGGTAGGATACACCTGGATCATCCATCAAGGAAAACATTTGTACATAATCCCACCACTTACCAGATGTTCTCTGGTGGTCACTTGATGTACTGGATCACTCATAACCTATCTAATTACAACATAACACAACTGGCCAGCATAAGTTTGTTATAACTAGAAGGGTTTACTTTAACTGTGGGGTGATTGATACTCCTATTCCTCCAATTCACCATCTCATTTTCGATGTCCTGCTACACCGACACGGTTCTCATTCCAGCAGGACGAGGTATCCGTTGGTTTGTCCCGCTTTAAAAGTGTGACTCAAGGAGCTTCACTTTCCTCGTCTCGGGAAAAACGAGGTCTAACGTGGTTCACTCGGAGCAAAACGACTTATTTTTACTTTTACGCATTCTCTTAAATTAGCATTATTATCATTAATTACATAAAATTCACAAGACGATTTAATGGCTCATAATTATTATACAATTAGAGATCACTCCTTTAAGATTTTGAGACCGATGAGTGATGATTAAACCCAAGGGTAATTTTCCCCGGGACACAGTCCAGGGGACGGACGCGCGTTGCAGTCACCATCGGTCTCCTTCCCTTTTTCCCTCATTTTTAAACTTATTACCGTGGTCCCGTTAAATCCACGATCCCTCAATCTCTCACCTAGGAACAGTTACGACACTTCTTATTTAACGAAAATGACGGCCATATTAGTCCTTAGGCCGAAGTTGGCTCATGCCTAAATTTCGTGGTTCACTAGCTTTGCCAGCTTCCCATATCCACTTCAAAAACAAAACCTGCCACTTCCCCACGGCAACATCCGCGCAGGGCAAGGGAACTCTTTGAGTTCTACTCTATTGTCAAAGACATTTTTGACTTCATCAATATTCCGGCACATACAATAAAACACCTATTAGGCGCCTTATAGTTTCGGGAGTCGTATTTTAAATATTTTCACACCTGAATCCTTAGTTATATTATATTCATCGGTGGTTCACAATATTACACCAAGAACATTACATGGTATATCACATTGTTATACCCTTAACTTCCATTTCCCCACACAATTCCACACACACCTAACACCATTAGTCTCCCTGCAACCACCCCCCCTGGGAAGGGCACAAGCCCGTTCATTCCCCTGTTTGCTTATTAAAAGACCATAAATAACTCAAAAGAAAACGTTCCCTGTACTGCCCTTCCGAAGGAGAGTTATCCCTCTCCCACCTCCCCTACCATATATTTCCCTGTTGCGACATTTGTTCTATAAAAGGATGCTGGCTATGGCCCATCCTATGTTCAGCGCCCCTTTGTCTCTTCATTGCCCATGATATATACACAAAATTAAACATTAAGTAAAGCCATAGGCCCTTTGAACCTTTACCCCAACCCCACCTACATGGGTAACTGAGCGGTGCTCTCCAAATACGACTATACCTTTCCACACACCCAACATTAACGGATTCTCTTTCCTACTCCCAATTCCCGCACATTCCCTAGGCTTTCACAAATTAATAAATACTACATGTAAAGCTCGATTCTTACGTACCACCTCAAAGATGTCAACCACCACAAACCATCAATTATTCGCATATTTTCGTTTTTTCATAAATCCCCATTGTCCCTGACGGCTAATTATTTCCGTATTGATGAGGAGATTTATGTATCAAGTTTTTACATTACAAGACCTGAACGCGTAGGGCCGGATGCGTATACCCTTTTTAATTTCGGCCACATATGTCCTTCCCCAGGACGTACATTTGGGTTCATGCCTTCTGCGCCACTTACCTCCAATAGGCACATGTGGATTACATATCCTTGGACCCTAACACGCATGTTTCTCGGACCGATGACCTTCTCATGTGACGATTCACTATTCATGATAATGCGCTGGATTTGCGGGGCGCAATGCCAACAATATACGTTGTGGCCCTGCTGATCACCCATCCAACTACAACTCCCTTGACCCCCCGGAGCCCCGGAGCATGTCCCCATTGTTTCTCATATACATATAATCATTCACTCTTCTTTCCATATGAATTATCCCCAGCACTCCCAAAGGCCTTCCGGAGTTGTGTTTACCTCAATTCTCTTGTCAACTCATTCACACTCACAGATCACCAAACGTTATAATATACGGAAAAACTCCCTGCTCAATCTTCTCCCCGCGACATCCCCATACACCAATGGGGTTACTTACAAAAGCCTGCCACATGCCATATTTTACTGATACAAAAAGCACATTATCCCACTATGACCCTATGGTTTGTAGCGATAAGATGTGTCGGCTACCCCATCTATTCCTGGTATAATCTTTCCCCAATACCTATCTACCACACCCTTTGTAAATATTCTCACCTTGCCATCTGAGCATTACCACCTTTGACACAACTCCACATATTTTCAACCCAGTCCACAGACACTCCACCTCTCTCCCACACCACCCCCGCCTCCTTGCCCCATCCCAATTTCACCCATTATCATTTGGAGCTTTGATTTATGCACATTCACGGCCTTACCTGTTGTCTTCCCAAAAAAACATCTATAACACTCTATCCTGGTCCATCCGCTGTATTGCCCTTTTGGCTTACGCGCTTCTTTTTGATTATAATAAATATATAATAATCCAGGACCTCCAAATCCCTCCCTCCCACTCAACTAGGACAGATTTTTGTGTATCTAGTTAGCCTAATTGATCTGGGACTCCCACATCGTATTGTCCTCCCATTACCCCTCTGTATTGCACCTTCATGCCCCTATTAAACGCGGAATTCGTATAAACATGCAAATTAATATTTGTGGGACAACGGGCACACCTTGATCAATCCCCTGCCCATTTTCACAATGCAATACCCCACCCTCCCATTTACTCTGTACACACCATCCAGCTACCCGATTATAAAGTACCGTGCCTAATTACACATGTCCTCCCCCAGAACCCTTGCCACTCCATGATTCTCCACAGAGCCTCCCTCCGACACTGTCATATGGCCGTTCTCCAATCCAACACCAATACCCCCGTTCCCACCTCTTTGTGGACCCTCAATAAACCTTCTAACTAACCCCATGCCCCTCATTACTATTGAATCTCCACGGAATCCCATATTGACCCACTCACTATTACACTTGCTCAATGACCTTTTTTATACGATTTCCACCAAAAATTTTGCAAAAAAAAAAAAGTTTGTAGTCTGCGCAACATTAGTGGATTTCACTCCGGTAATCTCTCACTGTGCACTGGACTTTCACCCTTTGGCACCAAACACTCTAGTAGAGCTGTCGCCTGGCAAAGGTCCCTATGCACCCCTCTCTTTTATGATATTTAATAATTGCACCTAAAAATCTTTTAATTCTACCCAATGCTCGTATAATAATACTCCAGGCAGCACCATCGCTTTCACCCGCGTTGCCTTACCCCTGCTCATACTTCACATTAAAGCCGGGTTCAACACCTCTTCCTCCACATTAGGGCACCATGGAACTGTTCCACTGTCGTCACTGTCCAGCACACCGCACCCCCAATCCCCCTGTCTATCTTAAAGAACCCCCTCTCTCCCACCCTACACTTCCTCTATGTGCACTAAGCATGAAATCAAAATACCCTCCCATTTCCCCTCTCGTCGTCACCAAATATTGTCATCCCTATTCCCTCGTTGTCCTCAAGAACTCTAAAACCCAACATTTTCCATTGCAATACGCCGGGCGCTCCTGCCCTCGCAGGACACCGCCCGATGGTCTTTCACCCAAACATGACCTCCTCAACCCCCCCTAAAACCCTTGTCATCTAAACCTTCCATTTCTGCACTTCCATTAGGCGTTCCTTCACTCCTTTTTGTCAGCCACAGGGGCTCCCATCCCCCCTTCCTCTCTCATTAATACCTCCCACTTCTTTAACTGCCCTCAAGATACTAATAAGCCCATAAGCCAACTGTTCTCGTGCCTTCCCTGTCGGATTGAACTCTTCGAATCCGCATCTTCACCGTCACCATCCATCATCTTCTACACATACTCCATTGACTTCCTTCCCTTCCCATAAGGGGGCCCTTTTTTTCCACCATGGTTGCAAAATTGGACCCTCCCCTCTACATCTTGAAGCAACCCAAAATCATTCTAATTTCCAATAACTCTTTTACTGTGTTCGGCCGACCCCTCCCATCCAAATCCCCAAAAACCCTATATGATTCAGAACATCAACAAAAAAAAAGACATCACAAAAACCCTTACCTCCGCACCACTGCTTGTTACTTGTCATGTATATCCTGTTCAGCCGTGCAGCATACCCCTGCTACAAGTGTGTGTGCTGCACCTCCCCACGCCTACCCCCCTCTACACCACAACCCCCATACCCGGTTAACAGGTCACCTCAGAACGCCTGAAACAATATTCTGCTCCCCTAGGTTTCACACATCCTTGCGGCGTATAAGCAATTCAAGTCCCCTCCCACCTACAAGCTAATGCTGGAAGCGACCTTAAGTGATACACCAACACTTCACGTACAAATCTAATTCCTTCAATAGACTGTCCACATACGACGGACCTTAACACACACAAAAGACATCTTATTCTCTTTCCCCATGTCCCATCCACTTTATATCCCGCCCCTCACCCACCTCCTCACAATGATGTACAGTTAAAAGGGCTAGCCTCCCTCACTAAATAGCCACTCCTCCTTTTCAATCTCGTTGATACGTGTGCGCATATACCGGTATACCACCAATAATCTTCATACATCCCGGCTTGTGGTTCGTGCTCTTGCACATAACCACTACATCTTCAACTTAACCTAATGAGCATCTCATGAAACCATTCCAACTTCCTAGACTTTTTTCAGGACCATTACTTTTATAGAGTGACTCTTGATTTTGCTCAAAGGAGGTTTTCCTTTCACGTATTGCACCACCTTTTTACCCCTTCCACTTTATAACGCCCTTCATCTTCCGATCACTTTCTGATGATCTGCTTTCACATGGCCCACTCCTGCCCCTGGCCCCCCCCAAGGTCCATGCCCTCATCCACTTCTGCACCCTATTCCTTTTGCCTGAAAAACGACTGTGACGGGAGTGAGGCACAATCCAAATAGTCCACCGTCCGGGGCACTGCCAGATCTCTTCCGTGACACTCGTGCCTTTCTCCTCGCCTTCAACCTGGATTAGCCCATACACACAACCGCCCTCTCCACACCCGCACCCACCACAACCCACTTTTTTTTATCCACGCCACCCACTGGAACCCCTGGCAGCATTCAGGGGACCCTCCATGACCCATCTCTACTCTGTGACCTACCTGGGGTCCCTAACCAGGTCGTGGATGGACTGATCAATGGTAGGCCTCCACGGGCCTCGTCTCAACAGTGAAAAACACATCTTTGCGGTCTACGGGTGCCTGCAGGATCGTGACTTGTCTCTCCTTCGGAAGAGTTACACATGCTTCCTCCCATAAAGGCTACACGACCTCAACAATCCAACATTGTTCAGGATGGGGAAGGGGTAGGAAGGGAACCGACTCAGGTTGTGCCAAATTCAAACGTCTCATGGTCCTATATGCCTACTTATGCTGCTCCTTCGCTTGTTGTACACCTGTTGTTTAACACACTACGCAGCAATGTGGATATAGCACCGCACTAATCGACAGGTTTGTTCGCTTGCCCTGAGTAAGTCACCAGTACTTGTAGTCACTGAAGTTCTTCTAGGAAAATATAGGAAGGAATAATAGGATGCCTTCAATGTCACATTTTTAAGGAAAAAAACTTCCTTCAGGAATCCCAGTATAAGATCCTTCCTTCACATTTCCACAAAATGTAGCCATATATGAACCAGTCCCAAACTTCTCGAAGACGGCACGTAGGTCTGCCTCATTAAGCCTCATAGGTACATTTACTTTATCTGCACCACGTATAATAGAACTCGCGGACTACATCATGTAGCCTTTCCGTCACTGCAGGATTCACTGGTACAACAAAGATCTCTTGGCAACCTGGCGACCTATGTACCTCATATACATTGCATTGAGTAATTTAACAGATAAAATTATATATGCCCATTCAAGGCTACACCATACAGCTCTTCGTTGGCAATGCCATATGTGTCCCTGATGATGGCAGGTAATAAAACTTGAGCTGAGTGGGCATGCACAGCCCCACGCACCACTTCTATGCCGACAGTGTTTACCCTTCTTCTTGCCTGCTGCGCCATTTTGAGAAAACCAAGTTGTCACTGGCTGACAGCAGAGGGCAGGCTCAGCTCACGTCCGCTCGTCCCAAAGGTTGAGCGACAAATGCAGTTGGGAATTATACGGAGGAAGGAATACATATAAATGACCTCATAGGGGACAGGAGCCATAGTGGCGAAACAAGTGTAGTCAAAGATAAGATAAAACCAATATTGCAAACTAGAAATACCACAGGAAATAGCAAACAAGAGGACTTCACTAGCAATAGTGAGGATATATTACCAAAAACAACTGGTGGGAGCTCCATTGTTGGTGCTAGGGAGGATAGGAATAAGACAGAGAAACATGCACCAACAGGGAATACAGTCACAGAAACCCAAGGCAAATGGAAACCAAGCCTGTGCACATACTATGCACTTGGTATCTGCAGACATGGGAAATCTGGAAAAACAGACGGGACGTGCAACTATGACCACCCTAGAAAATGCCATGCCCATATGACAACAGGAAAATGCAAACTCCCTTCCTGTAAGCTTTTTCACCCTGAAATGTGTACCTCTTCAGTACAGGAAAGACTGTGCTGTAACTTAAATTGCCAGGCACATCATCTAAAGGGGACTAAAAGATACAAAACTTCCAGGCCATGGGAAAACCTGGGTAGCCACAGCCACTCAAGAGGGAGAGGTTTTTTAGTGCCAGGAAGGAAAAAAAACTGGCAGGAAATGGCAGAAATCGTACACCAAATCCAGTCATTCCTGGAGTGGAACCACAGTCGATGGCCTCCACTCCAAACCAACAGATACAGATACTAATGCCAGAAAAAAAATCCCCCCCCCCAGTACCAACAATACCACCAGTCCGATGACATTCTTCTTTGCAAATATACAGGGTCTAAAGCCAGCAACAAACAACAAAATACCTTTCATCCGTGGACTGCTTGCAGAGGCAAAGGCAATGTTTGCGGCTTTCACTGAGACCCACCTAAAGGATCACTTGGACAACGAAATATGGATCCCAGGTTACAACCTATACGGATGTGACAGAGTGAACAGGCAAAAGGGGGAGAGGTTGGTCTGTACATTGCAGAGTCACTTGTTTGCACAGAACTGCTTAATGCCTCAAATGATGTAGTGGAAGCTTTAGCAGTAAAGGTCGAGAACCAAAACCTAGTCATTGTGGTAGTCTACAAGCCTCCGGATGCAACATCCCAGCAATTCCAAGAACAGCTGTTAAAAATTGACCACTGTCTGGAAAATCTTCCAGCTCCTGCACCCAACATCTTGCTCCTGGGGGGTTTCAACTTTAGGCACCTAAAATGGAGGAATATAGCAAATAATATTATTGCAGTAATAACACCAGGAGGCAGCTCTGATGAAAACTCACACTCACCGAGCTTTTAAATCTCTGCACAAAATTCAATTTAAACAGCAAATAATAGAGCCTACTAGACTGGAGAATACACTAGACCTCAACTTCACTAACAATGATGATCTGATAAGAAATGTCACCATATCAAAAACAATATACTCAGAGCACAACATAATTGAGGTTCAGACATGTATGCGTGGAGCCCCAGACCGACATAATGAGACTAGTCACGAGGGAGCATTCACCCCAAAATTTAACTTCAATAACAAAAACATAAAGTGGGACCAAGTAAACCAAGTCCTAACCGACATAAGCTGGGAAGACATACTAAGCAACACAGACCCCAACTTATGCCTAGAACAGATTAACTTGGTGGCACTCGATGTATGCACAAGGCTTATTCGTCTAACAAAAAGGAGGAGTAGATGTAAAATAGAAAGAGACAGGCGCTCCCTTAACAGGGGACGGAAAAGAATAACAGAGCGGCTAAATGAGGTCAATATATCTGAAATGCGTAGGGAGACACTTGTCAGAGAAATAGCAAGCATCGAACTTAAGCTAAAGGAATCTTATAGGAGTCATGAATGGCGGGAAGAACTAAAAGCCATAAATGAAATCGAAAGAAACCCAAAGTATTTCTTCTCCTATGCCAAATCAAAGTCGAGAACAAAGTCCAGTATTGGGCCCCTACTTAAACAAGATGGGTCCTACACAGATGACAGCAAGGAAATGAGTGAGCTACTCAAGTCCCAATATGACTCAGTTTTTAGCAAGCCGCTAACCAGACTGAGAGTCGAAGATCAAAATGAATTTTTTATGAGAGAGCCACTAAATTTGGTTAACACAAGCTATCGATGTTATCCTGACGCCAAATGACTTCGAGCAGGCGATAAATGACATCCCCATGCACTCTGCCCAGGGCCAGACTCATGGAACTCCGTGTTCATCAAGAACTGCAAGAAGCCCCTATCACGAGCCTTTTCCATCCTATGGAGAGGGAGCATGGACACGGGGGTCGTCCCACAGTTACTAAAAAAAAAACAGACATAGCCCCACTACACAAAGGGGGCAGTAAAGCAACAGCAAAGAACTACAGCCCGATAGCACTAAATCCCATATCATAAAAATCTTAGAAAGGGTCCTAAGAAGCAAGATCACCACCCATCTAGAAACCCATCAGTTACACAACCCAGGGCAACATGGGTTTAGAACAGGTCGCTCCTGTCTGTCTCAACTATTGGATCACTACGACAAGGTCCTAAATGTACTAGAAGACAAAAAGAATGCAGATGTAATATATACAGACTTTGCAAAAGCCTTCGACAAGTGTGACCATGGCGTAACAGCGCAAAAAAAGCGTGCTAAAGGAATAACAGGAAATGTCGGTCGATGGATCTATAATTTCCTCACTAACAGAACACAGAGAGTAGTCGTCAACAGAGTAAAGTCCGAGGCAGCTACGGTGAAAAGCTCTGTTCCACAAGGGACAGTACTCGCTCCCATCTTGTTCCTCATCCTCATATCCAACATAGACATGGATGTCAGCCACAGCACAGTGTCTTGCTTTGCAGATGACACCCGAATCTGCATGACAGTGTCTTCCATTGCAGACACTGCAAGGCTCCAGGCGGACATCAACCAAATCTTTCAGTGGGATGCAGAAAACAATATGAAGTTCAACGATGAGAAATTTCAATTACTCAGATATGGTAAACACGGGGAAATTAAATCTTCATCAGAGTACAAAACAAATTCTGGCCACAAAATAGAGCGAAACACCAACGTCAAAGACCTGGGAGTGATCGTGTCGGAGGATCTCGCCTTCAAGGACCTTAACATTGTATCAATCGCATCTGCTAGAAAAATGACAGGATGGATAATGAGAACCTTCAAAACTAGGGAGGCCAAGCCCATGATGACACTCTTCAGGTCACTTGTTTTATCTAGGCTTGAATATTGCTGCACACTAACAGCACCTTTCAATTCAGGTGAAATTGCTGACCTAGAAAATGTACAGAGAACCTTCACGGCACGCATAATGAAGATAAAACACCTCAATTACTGGGAGCACTTGAGGTTCCTAAACCTGTATTCTGACATGATTATATACACCTGGAAAATCCTAGAGGGACTAGTACCGAACTTGCACACGAAAATCACTCACTACGAAAGCAAAAGACTTGGCAGACGATGCAACATCCCCCCAATGAAAAGCAGGGGTGTCACTAGCACGTTAAGAGACCATACAATAAGTGTGAGGGGCCCGAGACTGTTCAGCTGCCTCCCAGCATACATAAGGGGGATTACCAACAGACCCCTGGCAGTCTTCAAGCTGGCACTGGACAAGCACCTAAAGTCGGCTCCTGACCAGCCGGGGTGTGGCTCGTACGTTGGTTTGCGTGCAGCCAGCAGCAACAGCCTGGTTGATCAGGCTCTGATCCATCAGGACCGGGCCGTTGGGGGCGTTGACCCCCGGAACTCTCTCCAGGTAAACTCCAGGTATATATATATATTATATATATATTTATATATAATATATATATATATATATATATATATATTTATATATATATATATATATATATATTTTATATATATATATATATATATTATTATATTATATATATATATATATATATATTATATATTATTATATATATATATATATATATATATATATATATATATATTATATTATATTACATACTATATAAATTAAATAAGTTCTACGAAACTATTTCAATCTGCTCAGCAATGACTCTAAATA
This sequence comes from Cherax quadricarinatus, assembly GCF_026875155.1. Lineage (NCBI taxonomy): Eukaryota > Metazoa > Arthropoda > Malacostraca > Decapoda > Parastacidae > Cherax > Cherax quadricarinatus. The sequence goes on along the minus strand of NC_069482.1, from coordinate 359,416 downwards.
TTTTCAGCGCCCTCTTAATGACGAACTCCTCCAGTCCAAACTGTCTACATTAGGTGTCTAAATTAATTCTAGACACTTCCCTCTATCCTTTCATACAATCATGTTATAGTGGGACTTCTAAACGATTGTTTGGGACCATGAAATTGACTCGTGTGAGGGTGTGCAACAAGAGAAACCTCTCGCCCTAATTCTATTCTGTCTGGTTATCAAAGTGGTCAAAAATGTGCTCTCCAGTGAGTTCAATATCTTGTTCTTGGACGACAGTACCCTAGCTGGCACAACAGAATCTCTCCTAGAGGACATCAGAAAAATTTAATGACATGGGAGAAAGCCTGGACCTATCTTTAAACCCCACCAAATGTGAAATAGTTTCTACCAGTCGACAGATGATGCAGAATATTAGTCCTGTTTTACCGGGAGCACGAGTCATTGATCCAGCACACAGCACTCTCCTTTGGTGATCCTCTTGGGCCCAGTGCCATTGATCTGATACTAGAAAAGAAAATCTCAGTCCTCAGGACGATGGAAGGCAAGATGAAAAACATTGATACACATGATGCCTTCTACCTACTCACCAGGTGCCTGTCCATCCCAAAACTTTCCTATTTCCTGAGATTCTCCCCAGCCTTCAGCAGTTCAAAACTCAAGGAATATGTCTACCTCCTCAATTAAGACCATGCTAGAGAGCGTACTAAAATTTTTCCCTTGAAGATGGACAGTGGTTGCAAGCCTCACTTCCAGACAGGCTTGGGGGGCTGGGAGAATGAAAATCCTCCCAGAATGCCCTACCTGTTTTCCTATCCTTTTGCATATCATCGAATGAGTTAATAAAACAAATTCTTCTGGACAACCTCTGTAACTCAGCACGAATACAGGTTCCTAGCTACGCTAGTGCCATCACTGAATGGAAGACTCTCACTGCTCCAGCACTGAAATCTATTGGAGCACTGGCCTACAAACAGTCAAGTTGGGATGGCCCCATCACTGAAAAGGTGCTTGCCAACATTCATAGGGATGTAGCATCAGACAGGGAGACTGCCCATCTCCAAGCTGTGAGTGCACATTACACTGGGGACTTCCTCCAAATAGTTCCCATTTCGGTAATGGGAACAATGTTGCAATGGCTCTCCACCTCAATGCCCCATTACCATGGAATATAATTGTATTTGCAGCGATGCGCAGGCTGACCAATATGGTCTACATGGTCTTAACTGCTCCAAAACCAAGGGTTGGCACAAGATACAATGACATCAACGACATCAAGAGAAGCCTTGCTTCAGCTGGATGCCCAGCCAAGAGAAAGCCCCATCTCCAGCAGCCAACAATACTTAACCCAACAAACCACCCTGATGGGATGGCAAGCTCTTAGCATGGGACTATACCTGTGTGTCGACGCTGGCTTGTACATACATCCATCACAGTGTCGGTTGACAGGGAGGAGCTGCTGATCACAAGGAGGAGTACAAGATCGGCAAGTACAAAGACATATGCCAACAGTATCAATCTTTCCTTGTAGGATAAGGGACCATGGAATCATGGGGAAAAAGGGCCACACACATCCCTAATGAACTGGGTTCCAGACTCATCGACAACACCAGAGGCCCGAGGGAGGCCACTTTCATGTTCCAGCATCTCAGTGTGGCCATGCAAAGGGAAAATGCTTGCTGCATTCTTGGCTCAAGTCCAGGTTCGGAGGAGCTGGAAGAGATTCATAACCTTTGATATAATGTACAAATGTATTCATGTTTGCATTTTCTCGTCAGTGTATTCTGTCTGTTATATCTTCGAAATTGGTCATCCTGTGTTATTTAACTATTGTAAGAGAATATGTTCATCACTTAATATTATAGCGCAAAAGTCCCCGTTTATAGCTAAAATAGAGACTTTCGGCGTTATATTATTATCTGTTAATATATGAAAATACCATGGTATTATCACTATTTTGTTTTATCACTATTTTGTTATTATCACTATTTTGTTATTATTATCACTATTATTTTATTATTATTGTTAGGTAGGATTTCTTGTGTATATAGAGTTAAGTCTCGGAACCATCCGGTGAATTGTTTAATTGTTTATGTCCATTCGTCTCTCAACCTCCGGGGAGAGAGAACGCACGCCTAGTAGCTACACCTGCCCTCTGGTGGTGACCTTTAGCAACTAGAAGACAAAATGGCGTACCGAGTGGGACAACGGATTAACACTGTTTGTATACAGCTGGTACGTGGCACGCTTACTGGAGCAACGATGCATACATTGCTACCTGCTATCATCAGGGACGCCTATGGCGTCCCCAACGAGGAAGTATATGGTGTTGCCTTAAATGGGATGACCAGAGTCTTCCTGAAACTGAATCGTACCGGCGTCTACGACAAACTTGTTGAAGAGTATCAGGAGAGGAAGGTGACGGTCAACTCGGCAGTGGACGTTGTTATGCATGACGTATCCAGGTACTATACGTGGGTGAAGGTGAGGAATGTCCCTTTCGAGGCGACGGCGTATAGTATACAGGAGGTTTTCAACACCTACGGTAAAGTTCATTCGGCAACGATGGGAGTATGGACAGAAGGGCCATATAAGGGACGACCTGAGGGCTCTTATACCCTCAAAATGACGTTGGCTAGGCCTATACCGTTATACGTCATGCTGGTGGAGTCCAGGACGCAGGTTTTTGTACACTATGCCGGCCAGAGAAAGACCTGTCGACTTTGTAGCTCATATGACCATATGGCAGCACAGTGTCCTAGAAGGCAGCCTACCAGGGCTCCTGGTACGTTGGCAGTGGAGCAGAGACCATGTGAGTTGATGCCTGAGTTGGGAGAGGAGGAAGCAGTGACGAGTGGTCGATGGAGTGAAGAGGTAGAATGGGAAGTATCGACGGTCGGTACCTGTGTTACCCTCCCGGAGGTGACAGGGGAGGGGCCCCCATCGCCTGAGGGATGGGTGGACGTGGAAAAGTCTACCCAGGAGAAGGTGCTGGATGCGGTGCTGAAGGAGTTCTTCGACGAGACGGTGGCCGGGGAGGATGGTCCTGAGAAGTCAAGTGAGATACAGCTGATGGTTGAGCAGCAGGAACAGGTGAAGGGTTCGAGGAATGACAGAGAGGACATGGAAGTGGTGGTGGAAGTCCATCAGGAGGATGTGCAGGAGGTAGATTTGTGTGTGAGTGAGAGCTCACGAAAAAGGACTGCGGGTGCTTTTGACCTCTATGAGGTTTTAACACCTGGGCAGAGACCCGGGAAGAAGTCATGGGTAGTTGTAGGGGAAAAGGCAAGCAGGGGAGGGGGTGTACCGGGGAAGATCAGTGGGGGGGGCAAGGAGGGACTGGAGGACAGGTTAGAAAAAAGGATAAAAATGGTACAGGTACTGAGAAAGGTGAAGTGAGTAAGATACAACGGCATAGGGGTAAGCCCCCTCTTCTGGCAAATTCAAGTGTGTCACAATAAATGTCAATGGGCTTAAATCTGAGGTAAAAAGGGTTTGGTTAGAGTGGTTTTTACGAAGGTTTGATGTGGATGTATGTTTTTTGCAGGAGCATAACCATAGGTTAGGGAGTGAATTGAGTTTGAGGGGTTATAAAATGTTTGTCAGTAATGCTTTGCAATTAAAAGGAGGGGTAGCAGTAGCTGTAAAGGTGACCAGCCCATTGCGTGTCATGGGTTGGGAGGAGGGGGGAGGGGGGAGGGTTGTAAGGGTAGATGGGCACTGGGGGGTGAGGAGAGTATGTTTCATTGGTGTATATATGCCGGCATGTAACAATGTTAGAGTCAAAGTTGATTTTGTTCGTGATGTTTTGATGTATTATTTGTGGGGTTTACCTTCCATAACTGTAATTGGAGGTGATTGGAACTGTGTGATTAGGTATGGTGATGTGACGCCGAGGGGGGCAGGATGTGTTTTGGGTGCGCTACGGGATGTGTTAAGGGATGTAGGAGTTGTAGATGTGGTGAGCAGGGGGGAGTATGGGGTGGAGCACACGTTTATTCGTGGGAATTATGGGGCGAGGTTAGATAGGATATATGTGATGCAGGGGATTGGTGTGGAGAGAGTGAGGGCTTTTGATGTCGGTTTTTCGGATCACAGGGCGGTGATAGCTGATCTGCAGGTGGATGGTATAGTTCGCATATATGCTGGGTATTGGAAATTGAATGTGAGGCTTCTGCAGGAGGGGGATGAAGGCTCAACCTTTGAGGAATGGTGGAGACATTGCTGGGAGGGTAGGGATGGTGGGATGGATTTGCTTGATTGGTGGGAGATGCGGGCAAAGACAGCAATAGCAGAGTTTTTTAGGATACGTGGAAAGGAACAGGCAAGGTGGAGATATGGTTTGCAAAACTACCTGGAGGGACAGCTGAATGCTGTTTACGACGGGGGGGGGGAAGGGAAGATGTGCGAGGTGAGGTGGATGGCTTAAGGAGTAGGATTGAAGGATTACATAATGAAAGGTTTAATGCGATTAGAGTTAGGGCAGGATTAGAGGAGGTGTTAAAGGGTGATCGACCATCAGGTTATGTCCTGAGAAAATTTAGGGAAAGGCAGATGGTGACTACCATAGCGCATCTAGTGGTCGCTGATGAGGCAGGGGGGGGTTATGTGGTGGGTCAAGGTCTTACTGATACAGATGATATTAGTGGTTATGCTGATTATTGGTTTAGGGAGAAATGGAGGAGGAACAAGGAAGTTGTCAGTGAGGAGGTATTTGGGGTTATGCAGAATACTATTGTATTGGGACAAGAGGAACGGGAAATGCTGGAGGGTAGTATTAGTGAGGAGGAGGTGGGGGAGGCGGTTTACGGGATGAGTCAGGGTTAAGACGCCGGGCATTGATGGAATACCGAATGATTTTTATAGAGTTTATTGGGAATGCATTAGGTATGGGTTAGTGGAAGTCTTGAATCATATGTGGAGCAGTGGGAGGATGGGGAAGACCCAGAAAACAGGGATCGTTGTGTTGGTGCCGAAGAAGAAGGATGGGAAAGTATTGAATGATTATAGAGCAATATCCTTAATGTGTGCAGATTATAAATTTATGCTAAAATTCTGGGCAATAGACTGAAGAAGGTTCTAGGATCAGTGGTACATGGGGGACAGTTTGGCATTCCGGGAAGAAGTATGAGGGACAGGCATAGTCACATAAGGGATTTTATTGAGGACTGCACCGGAGGGGGAATACTTGGATTAGATTGGGCTAATGCGTATGATTGTGTGAATAGGGATTTCTTAAAAGTTTGTTTGGAACAGTTGGGTTTGGGGGAGAAGGTGGTGAGATGGGTGCAAACTTGTATGAGGGAGCAGTTATTAGGGTACAGGTTAATGGTAAGTTGGGGGACCCAGTACTGATGGAGAGAGGATTGAGGCAGGGCTGTCCACTCTCTCAGTTATTGTTTGCCTGCGTACAGAATCCATTTTATGGGCTGGTGGATGAGGTGATGAATGAACATGGGATTAGGGGGGTGGGCGGGGGGGATTGTGGGGTACGTAGATGATACTACTGTGCTGGTAAGGCATGAGGAAGATCTAAGGAAAGTTGGTGGAATCATTCAGATTTTTGGGGACGCCACGGGTATGAGAGTTAATTTAATGAAGTCGAGACTATTAGAGGTGGGGGATTGGGTGGGAGGGGGCTTGGGTGGGAGGGGGCTTGGGGGAGGGGTTGGGATGGTCAGTAGTGGACAGAATTAAGGTTTGTGGAATATGGTACATGGCAGAAGTGCAGGAGAGTAGGAAGATAAATTCAGAATTAGTTACGAGCAGGGTTTTGGGTAGGCTAGGAGGCTTAAGGGCTAGGGACGTAACATTACAGCAGAGAGTTTTAGTGGTCAACTCTCTGGTTTACAGTAAGGTGTGGGGAGTGGCTGAGGTGTTCCCTTTAAGAGCAGAGGATATTGCAGAAATCCAGAGGAAGGTTCTAAGGTATGTGTGGGGGTTTGGGAGGGCATGGTTGAGCAAGGACGTGGTGATGACGGAGGGGAGACGTGGGGGTCTTGGCCTGATGTCATTGGGTCATAGAGTAATGGCTTTTATATATTAAACAAAGATATATCCGGACTGGGGGGAATAGAGGAGTCAGGGTAGGTAGGGTAATGGAGGATGCACGAAGATGGTGGTGTGGAAGGGATTTGAGGTATTGTGAGGATATGTTGAGGGTTTTATTACATGTTAAACAGGTGTCCACGTTAAAGGTCAAACGAATGGTGGGTGCTGTGGTAGGCAAGGGTGTCTTACAGGGACTTGCTGTATATCCAACATATGACTGGATAAGCATATGGAGGAAGTTTGGCTTGCTTAGAATACCAGCGAGGGTACGAGAGTTAGTATATAGTTTTCTGATGGGAATATTAGCCTCTAGGGATGTGTTGTGTAAAATGGGTCTTGTGAGAGAGGACTCATGCTTGCATTGTGGGGACATCGAAACGGCCTTTCATGCGGTATATTTTTGTCCCTCTTTGGAGGGGGTGAGGTTATGGATGGTGAGAGTTATCAGACTTTTGGGGGGAGGGGCAATGGCCATTCCTACGGGCCTTAATGTTGGATGTAACTGGGGTGCCGGGTGATGTGGGTAGAGCCTTAATGTATGTTATGACGGATTATTTACATGTATCTTGGGGGTGAGGGAGGTTAGGAGAGGAGAGTTGAGGATAAAAGCGTTAGCAGCGAGATTTTATAGAACTATGTGTAGGAATAGGCAAGTCTATGGTGGGAGGTGGGTAGTTAGCTTTTCGGAGGGTTACCGGAATCTCACTGTGGGGGGCCTCCTCCTCATGAACCCAGGGGGCGGGCAAAGGGTTGGTCTCCTACCGGGGTATACATGAGGGTGGGTTGGTTTAGGCTTCTTTGTAGTGTGGATGGTGGGAGGGTTATGAATAGAGTGGAAAGGAGATGAATGAGGATTTGGAATCTATGGTTATGTTCACTGCATACAGGATAACCTTAAAAACCATGATGACTAAACCTTGGGATCTCGGGTTTAGAGCAGAATGATGTTAAGATAATGCACACAAGTTAACTTGATCGTTGTATAACTTATGTTTGTGAAGTGCTGTGACCCTGCACAGTTGCTTTGTGGGAAAAATTTTCTGCTATGTTTATATATGACATCATGATCTTTGGCTTAGTCAATTTTATAATCACATATAATGACACCTTTTTCTATGTACCTAATCATGTTATGTAATGATATATGAATTATAATGAATAGTGAGGTATTAGGTTAGGAGTGGACATTTTATTGTGCGATTGCCCTTAATGGGGTTTCTGTGAGATTGTTAACTGGTTTTGTTCAATGGTGTTATTGGGGAAAAAACAAGGATGGAACATGTACGAACTTGTATGTCAATATTTTTAATTATGACTACTGTATGTGCATGAGGAATTTTTATTCCCATGATAACGCTCAGTATAATAACATTGATAATAGGGAAAAGGGGGGGGGGGTAGTATGTGCCGGCACGAAGTAAGTGCGGCGAGTCTTTAGGCAATGAGAATTATAATTATATGCTAATTATTTGTTTATATATTATCTTTTAGACTGTTTATATTAAAAAAAAAATCAGTAGATGTACTAGTGTTTCAAATAGGGAGATAAGGTTTTTATGTCCTGTAACTAGACAGTTTTGATACCTTATGTTAGGATTTTGTTAGTTGTATGGGTTGTACTTGCGTATATAATGTTATGTCTTTTACTCGAGGGTGTTTCCTGCCCAGTGTTTATGTGGGGAGTTTCATTGTGATATGTACCAATGTAATGTTTTATTCCCTGCTCAGACGCTGTGCTGAGCGGTCGTCAGCTGTCTCTCCTCAGTCCCGACACCTGGTGGAGGAGCTTTGAGACGACAACAACAATGGCGACGGGTTATCGAAGAAGAGTTAATACTGTGTGTATTGACCTTATAAAGGGCACGATCCCCAGCTCATCGATTAATGTGTTGGTGCCGATGATCATCTGCGATGTATATGGCATCCAGCGTGAATCCCTGTGTGGCGTTGCCTTAAATGGACTATCACGGATCTTCGTCAAGTTTTGCGATACCAAGACCTACGAGCAGATTGTCAACCAGTATCAGGATGTTAGCAAGCAAGTAACCCCAGCAGTCACAGTTAAGTTGCACGACGTTTCACATTACTATACATGGGTACGTGTGCGAAACGTGCCTTTTGAGGCTAACAAAGTTGACATACGTGACGCCTTCAAATACTATGGGACGATCCACCAGGTTACTATGTGTAGGTGGTCTGATGGCCGCTTTTCTGGTTTACAGGAAGGGTCGTTTACGTTAAAAATGTCCCTGCGCCAACCAATACCTTCGTACATAAACCTAGAGGAGTTCCGTACCCAGGTGTACGTTACGTATCCTGGTCAGAGACGAACTTGTCGCCTTTGCGGAGCATTGGACCACATTGCTGCACAATGCGTCAAGCGCCAGCCGCCCTCAGGAAGTGGTCATCGTCCGGATGGTGAGGCTCCTCGACGGAATTTGGCAGATGAAGTAATCGAGGACTTACCGCGCCTGAAATCGTGGAGTGATGAGGTGGATCGGGCCATGCCCATGGAGTCATCCTGCGTGACTCTACCTGGTACGGTCAACCACGATGTGGTAGAATATGGTGGACGTGAGAGCCCTCAAGCAAGAGAGGATGCTGACATGGACGCTAACATTGTATCGACATTGAGCGACCTTTTAGCTTTGCAGGAGTATGATTCCGTGCCGTGTGTGCCTGCGTTGGAGTGTTCAGATGAGGAGAGACCACAGTTAAAGGACGTCGATCAGTTAATTAACGTGAGTGAGGTAGAAGGTCCGAGAGTTCATACTGTTGAAGTAGAAGTTCACAAGGAGAACATTACAGGTCCTGATAAAGTTGAGGATGCTGTTTCTAGGAAGCGTGCGGCTACCCCGCCCGACTCCGACGATGTCTTGACCCCTGGACAGCGCTCGGGGAAGAAGACGTGGTCGGAAGTCACGGGTGGGGCGTCGCGTGTTTCCAGGACAGCGAGTAATATAACAAAGAATGTACAAGGTAAAGGTGGCGCCTTTGGCGTTAGTCAACATAAAGGGAAAAGGGGTGTGGTGGTCCCTCGAGGAAAGCCACCGTTAGCAAAGTTAGGTGTATAACCATAAATGTTAATGGTATGAAAAAATAACAGAAGGCAAGTGCAGGTACATGAGTGGTTGCATCGCTTTGCAGTAGATGTATGTTTCGTGCAAGAACATAACCATAAAGTTGGAAGTTCGTTTGCGATAGATGGTTATGATGTTTATATGGCTCACTCGAGTCGTTTGAAAGGTGGTGTAGATGTTTTAAATTAAAAGCGACCAGCCGTTCGTGATGAAACATTGGGGGAAGGGGGGGGGGTCGCGTGGTACGCGTCATAGGTGAGTGGGGTACTCAACGGGTGGGTTTTGTAGGAGTATATGGGCCAGCTGAACTTTGATGTTAATATTAAAAATACTTTTGTTAACGACGTTCTTGTGTACTATTTGAGATCTCTGCCTGATATAACAGTAGTTGGTGGCGACTGGAACTGTGTGGTGCGCCGTAAAGACGTAAAACCCGAGGGGGGGGGTTATTGTTCGATTATTTTGGGTGATTTGTTGTCGGGGGCTGGGGTTGGTGGATGAAAGTGGAAGCAGTAAACTTAGGGATTGAGCACACTTTCGTGCGTAAGGACTATGCTGCGGCTTAGACAGGGTATATGTGTCTCGGCGCGTAGTTGTAACCAAAGTGCGTGTGTTTAGATGTGTATTTCTCGACCATCGCGGTGTTCTCGTAGAGCTCGATGGAGAGGTCTCCCGACTCGTTCTAAAGGATATTGGAAGTTAAATACTCTTTTACTTCAAAGTGATGAAGAAAAGCCCACTCTTCACGCACTTATGGACGTCTATGGGAGTAGACTCTTGGAAGGTAGTGATTTAGTGCGACAATGGGACGAGGTTTATGAAGCCTCGTATTAAGGATTTTTATGTACATCGGGGTAAGGGGCCTCTCGATTGGAGTATGGATTTTTGAGGTACCTGGAGGGTTCTTTACAGCACTGTTATGTGCAAGGGGAGGTATCTGGAATTTACCCTGTGGACGAGATTGACAATCTAAAAGATCATATCCAGAAGCGGGAAAAATACGGTTTTTGATGGGGCGCGTATTTCGAGTGGAGCTGAGGAGGCTGTGTGGGGTGATAAGCCGTCCGCTTGTGTCTTACGTAGTCAGACACAAAGGAGGAAGGCGACCGAAATCGTGAGTTTGTGGTTCAGGATGGGTTTGAAGGGTATAGTGAGGGTCAGGTTGTAACAACAACTGAAGGAATAAGCTATTACGTTGATAAATGGTTTAATATCAAAATGCTAAAAAAAGAAGTAAGCGTGGATGCAATACGGGAATTGGGGGCGGGAATGTACGATGTGAGTTAAATGATAATGATCGCTTTCTCATGGGGGGGCCCTATAACTGAAGCTGAGGTGTGGGGGGGCTTTGCAGGGAATGTGCAAGGGTTAAGGCGCCAGGTATTGATGGCATTCCATGTGAATTTTATATTCAACATTGGGAGGTCTTACGGACTTTTCTGGTACGTTTACTCAATGCGTGAAGGAGGGGGGTCGTTTGGGTTTATGTCTCAGAGTACGGCGGTTTTGGTGTTAGTTAAAAAATGTGACGTACCCGTATCACTCAAGGATTCCCGGACCAATATCACTAATGTGTAGTGTTTATAAATTTTTATGCAAAAATTTTTAATGAATAGGATTAAGAAAGTTTTTTGAAGGTAATACATAAGGGTCAGTTAGGGTGCCAGGTAGGGACAATGTATGATGGTCATGGGCATATCAGGGAGTTTGTCGAGGAATGCGGAACGAGGGGCGGGGGTGGTGTTTTGGCTTTAGGACTGGCAAGCTGCTTTTGATAGTGTAGAAAGGGATGTGCTGTGGAAGTTTATGAGATGGCAGGGTGTTTGGTAATGAGATCATCATGTGGGCTCGCTCTTTGTTAATGGTGCTGGTTTAGAGTACAAATTAATGGGAAGTTAGGAGACTTAGTCAAATTGAATAGAGGCATTCGACAGGGATGCCCTATGTCTCAAATGCTCTTTGCTTGCATGCAGGACCCTTTTTATTGGACAGTTTGTGGGCGGGGTGTAGATTCGTCGTGGGGTTCGAGTAGTGATCGACTTGCCATAGTAGGTTATGTAGATGATACAACTGTCCTAGTACGTACGAGGGAGAAAGTTGAGCCGTGTAGGAGATTTGTGTTAATTTGGTAGAGCAACAGGAATGCGAGTTAATAAAAAAAAATCAAAGATATGAAGTTGGGAAAATTGGGCGAGAGGGAGGTAGGTGTAGAGACGTGGACGGTGGTTGACTGTGTTACTTTATGTGGTATACAGTATATGAGAGAGGTTGATGAGACGAGGGCATGTAATTCGGGGAGGGTGGTTTAAAAAATGTTTTGAGGCGTTTAAATAGTCTAAGGCCACGGGCATTTAACCCCGCACAGCGAGCGATAGTAATTAATGTTCTTCTTTATAGTAAAGTTTGGCACGTTGCTGCGCTGTATCACTAATAAAGGGGGATATCAAACACCTTTTAAATAGAGTTATAGATTTCTGTGGGGTTCAGGGTGCGACTGGCTCACAAGAGCGGTGGTTTGAGACACCAATGTGTCAAGGAGGGTTAGGTCTTGTTCCCTTTTAAAAGGGCCGAAGTTTATTGTTGTTAGTGAAACGTCGTTTTCTCCGAATGGGTGGCAGGCATGGTGGTTTAACAGAAATGTATCGTGACCCGCGCAGGTGGTGGAGACGGGGGGATGTAATCAAGTGCGATACGATGCTACGTGTGTTATGTGCATGCGGACGTGCGGGTGTTAAATTGAGTACTTTGGAAAGAGTGGGTATGGTGAAGTTGAGGTGAGAGTTCAAGGAATGTTCCCCATGTACGCGTGGGTTTTGATATATGGAAGCGAGTTCATCAGTTACATTCCTTCTAGAGTTTCGCGAAGTGGTTTTTAAATTTTTGCCGGGATTCTGCCCTCCAAGGTGGTGTTGTCTAATCGGCGTGTGAGAGGAGGACCGGAGTTGTTCAGTGTGCGGGGGAGGACGAATCAGCGTTTCACGTTGTGTATTTCTGTGAAAATTTAGGTATAGTACGTGCGTGGTTAGCAGGGGTTTTACGAATGGTAGGGGGGGGGAGGTTTGTCTGTAATTAGGGCGTTTAGTTTTGATGTGGGTGGGGTCGGGCATCTGTGTTTCAAAAGTGCAGTGTCGTATGTCGTTAGCCGATTTTTATATACGTGTCATGGGCTATGGACATGTTGAAGGTAATAGCAGAATCCGGGTTTTAGCGGGAACAATTCTTAGAACTAAGTGTAGAAATCAGTTAGTATATGAGGGAAAAATGGGAGAAAGATTTCCGTTGCATACGAGCGTTAGAGTTAAAGGATTTGAGATAATTTGTGTTTGTTCAGTGGGTAATCTTACGGGCTGGTCAGCTGCATTTAATTGTATGTATTGTCTCTAAGGTTGTATATATGTCTCCAATGTTTTTATGTATGTCTCCAATGTGATGCCCTTTTTATTTTGTTACCAATCATTGGTTTTGTATAGACGTGTTTTCCTATTACATGTAATTTTGATATTGCATGTAATTGGATGTTTTCGTCGTCGATCCATTATACCTATGTTTTACGTTGACGTGTATGAGTGTGCTTGTGTGTGTGTGTTATTGTGTGTGTTGGTTTTTTAACACGTTTTTATGCAGTCTATTACTTACCCATGTGTGGGTTTCCATTTGTATATACACCCAAGTTAGACATGTTCTTTAATAATGTATAATGTGTTGTGTCTGAGTATAAAACCATCGTCAATACTTTGTGTGTAGGTGTATTACCATTATATTGTACGCACCGTTTGGGCGTGGATCTTGTTAATGTAATTTGATATAGGAAATACTTTCTAACCAATGTTAGAAATCAAAACTGTTCTATATTTAATAATGTATTTATTGCACTTGCAGTTTGTTTTGTAAGCGTGAGGGGAGTTATATCCTTTACCATTACAAGTTTAGGGAACATGTATTTATTGTGTTTTATGCTTCATATTCTTACGTGTCATAAGATTCATACTTTTGGTTATGCATTATAGATGTGTTAGGGAAGGGGGGGTTTCTGTTAGGGAAGGGGGGTTTTGTTTGCAGGGTACGGTATGTTTAAAATACTGTGCCCTTTTTAGTTTGTACTTATGACGTTCAGTCATAGAGAGAATATCTTGTTTTTCTTTTGTTTTTCGTTAGTACGGTATCAAATTTTCTCCTTACTTTGGTTATGTTTTGGTTTTTTTATTAGATAAATTTTTGTTACATGATGTATAATTATATCTGTATGTGGTATTATATGGCCATGGAAGTTTATTACATTTGTTGGCAGATAAGCCTGTTTGTTATTTTTTATGTGCTGTGATGTACTTTTAAATAAAATAAAATGCATTGGGGATGGGGGGACAGTTTGTGTTAGCACAAAGTTAAATGTCTGTGTGCTTTGTTAATGAAATTTTTTTTTCTGTGTAAGACTGATAATGTGTTTTTTATCTATTTTTAAAGTATTGTATTGTTTTAAATAAAATATTAAAAAAAAAAGTAATGTTTATTGTATTTTTATTTAAAAAAAACACAATACATTAAATAGATAAAAGAACACAGTATCATTCTTTTCTCAAAAAATTTTAAATCTCATTGTCTAAATGAACACAAAACGATTAACGTTGTTGTCACAACTGTCCCTCATCCCATATACATTACATCCAATGTAACTATGTTAAGTAAGATACACAAGAAAACATAACAATATTCATCATTATTATTATAACCAAGGAAAACCCAAACCTACAATCTGCATTATTTTTTCCACTTTGTTATTTATATATTATTAATCCACATAATTTCAAACCCTCCTTTACAATATCTTATTGCCAGTGCCGACACAGCTGACCTTCTACCCCCCCCCCGTATGTCCAGCCCCCTTCTAAATAACATACATTAATTTCCCTAATGAATGGTCTTTGAAAACAATTTCTACTAAAATAACCCAACCCAGCAGATTCCCAAACAAAAACAGTCAGGGTCATTATAAGACATGTGGGAACGAGTCCTGCAATCATATGTATACATATACGCATGATATACACATACGTGTATGTGCACTTATTCATAAGAACAAACTAAATCATACATAGAAATAAATCGCTAAATGACTTGTCTGCAAATAAACTAAATATTACAATCTATGATAAAAAACTATACCAAAGACATTGGTTCCCCAAGCATCGAACTTAAGCTAAAAGAATCCTTAGGAGTCAGGAATCGCGGGAAGAACTAAAAGCCATAAATGAAATCGAAAGAAACCAAAGTATTTCTTCTCCTATGCCAAATCAAACGAGAAAAACGTCCAGTATTGGGCCCCTACTTAAACAGATGGGTCCTAACAGATGACAGCAAGGAATGAGTGAGCTACTCAAGTCCCAATATGACTAGTTTTTTTGCAAGCCGTAACCAGATGAGAGTCGAAGATCAAAAAGAATTTTTTATGAGAGAGCCAAAAATTTTGATTAACACAAGCCTATCCGATGTTATCCTGACGCCAAATGACTTCGACAGGCGAAAAAATGACATTGCCCATGCACTCTGCCCGGGCCAGACTCATGGAATCTGTGTCATCAAGAACTGCAAGGGAAACCCCTATCACGAGCCTTTTCCATTCCCATGGAGAGGGAGCATGGACCGGGGTCGTCCACAGTTACTAAAAAAACAGAAAATAGCCCCACTCCACAAAGGGGGCAGTAAAGCAACAGCAAAGAACTACAGACCATAGCACTAAAATCCATATCATAAAAATCTTTGAAAAGGGTCCCAAGAAGCAAGATCACCACGCATCTAGAAAACCCCTCAGTTAACAACCCAGGGCAACATGGGTTTAGAACAGGTTTGCTCTGTCTTTTCTCAAATATTGGACCACTACGACAAGGTCCTAAATGCACTAGAAGACAAAAAGAATGCAGATGTAATATATACAGACTTTGCAAAAAAACCCTTCGACCAAGTGTGACCATGGCGTAATAGCGCACAAAATGCGTGCTAAAGGAATAAACAGGAAAAGTCGGTCGATGGATCTATATTTCCTCACTAACAGAACACAGAGAGTAGTCGTCAACAGAGTAAAGTCCGAGGCAGCTACGGTGAAAAGCTCTGTTCCACAAGGCACAGTACCCCGCTTCCCATCTTGTTCCCCATCCTTATATCCGACATAGACAAGGATGTCAGCCACAGCACCGTGTCTTCCTTTGCAGATGACACCCGAATCTGCATGACAGTGTCTTCCATTGCAGACACTGCAAAGCTCCAGGCAGACATCAACCAAATCTTTCAGTGGGCTGCAGAAAACAATATGAAGTTCAACGATGAGAAATTTCAATTACTCAGATATGGTAAACATGAGGAAATTAAATCGTCATCAGAGTACAAAACAAATTCGGGCCACAAAATAGAGCGAAACACCAACGTCAAAGACCTGGGAGTGATCATGTCGGAGGATCTCACCTTCAAGGACCATAACATTGTATCAATCGCATCTGCTAGAAAAATGACAGGATGGATAATGAGAACCTTCAAAAACTAGGGAGGCCAAGCCCATGATGACACTTTCAGGTCACTTGTTCTATCTAGGCTGGAATATTGCTGCACACTAACAGCACCTTTCAAGGCAGGTGAAATTGCCGACCTAGAAAATATACAGAGAACTTTCACGGCGCGCATTTAAAGGAGATAAAACACCTCAATTATTGGGAGCGCTTGAGGTTCCTAAACCTGTATTCCCTGGAACGCAGGAGGGAGAGATACATGATTATATACACCTGGAAAATCCTAGAGGGACTAGTACCGAACTTGCACACGAAAATCACTCATTACGAAAGCAAAAGACTTGGCGACGATGCACCATCCCCCCAATGAAAAGCAGGGGTGTCACTAGCACGTTAAGAGACCATACAATAAGTGTCAGGGGCCCGAGACTGTTCAACTGCCTCCCAGCACACATAAGGGGGATTACCAACAGACCCCTGGCAGTCTTCAAGCTGGCACTGGACAAGCACCTAAAGTCAGTTCCGGATCAGCCGGGCTGTGGCTCGTATGTTGGTTTGCGTGCAGCCAGCAGCAACAGCCTGGTTGATCAGGCTGTGATCCACCAGGAGGCCTGGTCTCAGACCGGGCCGCGGGGGCGTTGACCCCCGGAACTCTCTCCAGGTAAACTCCAGGTAAACACCCTACACATACACAAAGTTAATGTTACTGATTAACACTCAATATATAATAGGACCTTCCATACAAAATAAGGGTATATATAAACCCCATCAAATACTTATATATTTTCGTACATAGTGCATAATGTACATATTCAATACAATAAAAAAAAGAGGTGTATGACAAGGCTAAATCTATCTTCAGATTAAAAATATATAAGACATATCCTCACATTATACATATAAATATAAACCTCCTACATAAAATGATTCTTATAACAATAAGGGAAAAAACAGAAAATCACATACAACTTTTGACTCTGTGATTTTACAAAACTTCATAAGGTCTACATACCCCGGAGCCCCCAACGGATCCCTACAATAAACTTTACCCACATCATCCACCGTGCAAACCAATCAACCATACCTCACCAGGCTTCCAATCACACCAAGAGGGCGCACCACTGAAGAGACCAACCCCTTGCCTCTCACCCCATACTCAAACGGAGTAGACGTTCAACAGTAAGTCCACGATATCCCTCCGGAAAACTAATTACCCACCTTCCTTCATATAATTGTTTGTTCCTACATGCTGTCCTATAAAAACTCGCCGCCAACGCTTTTATCCTAATGTTCCCCTCCACCTCCCTCATCCCCCAAGAAACATACAAGTAATCAACTATTACATATCTGATAGCCCTTCCCACCTCTTTGGGTACCCCTTCCATATCTAACATTAAAGCCCTAAGGGGTGATATCTTTCCCCCCCCAATAAAAAGAAAACCTCTTCAACCACAATCTTACCACCTCCAATGCAGAACAAAAATATACTACATGAAAAGCCGTTTCAACTTCCCACAAAAAGCGCATGACGCCTCTCTCACAAAACCCATTCGTCTTAGCACCTCTTTCGATGCTAACGTCCCCATATGAAATCTATATACTAATTCCCTCGCTCTTGCCGGTATTCTTAATTTACTAAATTCCACCCATATCACTCTCCAATCATATGTGGGATACACTGCCATCCCTTGCATTAATCCTGACGACGCCCCACACCCACTAACCGTTTTACCTTTGAGTTTTTTAACATTGCATACCTTTAACATAAACCGCAACATGTCTTCACACTCCACTAAGTCCCTGCCACCCCACCATTTGCGGATATCCCCATCACCTCCCCCACCCGAAGACCCCTTTCCCCCGCTGCCCGAATATACCTCTGCTTCACATATAGCGCCTTCACCTAGACCCTAATGCAATCAATCCCAGTCCTCCCTGCCTTACCGCAGTCATTACTACATCTTTGCCCAACCACGCCCTCCCATAGCCCCACACATACCTTAAGACCCTTCTTTGCATTTCCATAATATTCTGACTTTGTAATGGGTAAATTTCCGCCACTCCCCACACCTTACTATAAATCAGCGTATTTACCACCACAACCCTTTGATGCAAGGTTACATCCCCGGCCCTTAGACTCCTCAGCCTACTCAAAGCTCTGTCCATTACCATTTCTGAATTAACCCTCCTGCTCTCCTGTGCATCTGCCAAAAATAAAATCTCACAAATCTTTAGCCTATCTACAGATATCCAACCGAACTCCTCCCCCAAGGTCCCTCCTACCCAAGCCCCTACCTCCAACAACCGTGATTTCTGCTTATTAACTCTCATCCCAGTAGCATTCCCAAAAATCTCAACTACCCTTCCCACTTTTCTTAAATCTTCAATCTCATTAAGTAAAACAGTTGTATCATCTACATAACCAACAATATTCCCACAATATCCTCCACTCTCCCCCAACCTTCCCATCCCACCATCAACCAGAACATAGAAAGGATTCTGCATACATGCAAAGAGTATTTGGGAGAGTGGACACCCCTGCCTTAAACCCCTTCCCATGCTTACTGAACTACCCAACCTCCCATTTACCTGTACTCTCATTGATGCATTCTCATACAAAGTCCTCACCCATCCAACCACCCTCCTCCAAAACCCATTCTCACCTACTCTCAATCAAAAATTCCCTATCCACTAATCATAAGCTTTCTCCCAATCCAGACCTAGAATACCTCCCTTATTACTACCCTCAAGGAAATCCCGAATACGACCATGACCTACCGCATACTCCTCCCCGGGATACCAAACTGTCCCCCATGTATCACCGCCCCCATGACCTTCTTCAGTCTTTACCCAAAATTTCGCAAAAACCTTGTAATCAGCGCACACAAAATTTCAGGGTAACCTAACCTCTACCCCCCCTTTTTTGGACAAAAACTTTTACACCCTATTTTGCAAATATCCCCAATTCCCCTATTTAAAATTTTGGTCCAATAGCCTAAAAAAACACTGCTAAAACCCCAATGGCTCTAAAAATCTTTTTGGATCCCGTCTACCCCTGGTTTTTCCCGGGGAAATCTCCCGAAATGCCTCTTCCCCCTAACCTCATTATCCCAAACCCCCAAACCCCCACTCTATCGTGCTCATTTAAAAACGCTAGGGAACCCCCCCTTCAAAAATACCCCCCCGGCCCCCCCCTCCCCCCAAACTCCTTTTTCTCCCTAAACCAACTACAGCATAGAGACCATACTTTTCCGATTGGATAGGACTCGCCCCCACGGGTCCCCCCCCCCCAGGGCTTGTCCCAATGTGAATGGGGTTTCACCTGTCGGCCCCCAAATTTTACGTAAAAAACCCCAGACGGTTTATCACCCCACAAAAACTTTTCAAACCCCCGCCCAAACCCCTAATGCTAAAACCTTCTTGTGTAATTCAGCTATTTTTCCCCGCATCTGCCCAAAAATTTCCCCCTACCACCCCCCCCAACAAAACAACTTGCAACTGCCCCTCCAGAAAATTTTTTGCAACCCAAAACCCCACCTCGCCCCCTCTCGTCCCCTACCCTTTAAAAAAAAATTGCTTTCCAGGTTTTCCTGCATTTCCCACCTCTACCAGATCTATCCCCTTTTTCCTACCTCCCCAAAAAGGCAACCACCAATCATGAAAAAGGCCCCCCCCCCTCCTCCAAAGGGCCTTTAAAATTTAATTTCCAGACCCAGAATAAATACGCACCACCCATCCCACATCAAATCTGTATTACCCCTCTTGTCAAAACCCCCCCTCGAAAGGTTTTCACCCTCACAACAACTATACCCGCTTAATAAAATTCGTCTAAACCCTTCATATCCCCACGGACGAACGTATGCTCCACTAGTAACCCCCCCCCCCCACCACATAACAACCCCATACTTGCAATCCCTCCCTCACACATCAGCACACAACCCGCCCCTCTCGGTCGAAACCCACCCTAATCACACAATTCCAAAAACCAATTTCGTTTTGCAGGCAAACCTTCCCAAATGATACAGCAAAACCTCTCTGACAAAATCTACTTTTACCCGATATTACTAGTTGCTGGCATGTAAACTCCCACGAAAAAACTCGACCTTTACCCCAGACGCCATCCACCCCCACGATCCTCCCACCCCCCCTCTTCCCAACCCATGACACGCAAGGGGGTGGTCTAATTTCCCCAACTGCTACCCCCAAACCTTTTTAATTGCAAACCCCTGGGTTTCATAATCCGTCCTTTCACCCCCAAGACACTACCCCTGGATTATGTCTTGCAAAAAATAGTCAACATCAAACCGCCTTAAAAACCCCCTCCAACCAAACTTTTTTTGACCCCACTAAGTCCTTAACATTAAGCGTGACACTCTAAAATTAAGAAGGGCGGCTTTCCCCTATGCCCCTTGGGGTTTACCCCCTGCACTTTTTTATTTCGGTTCCTTTTCTACTCGGTTTTTCCGTGCAGCACCCCCCCTCTCCCTTTTCCCAATTTTCAACTAGGCACACCTAAACCCGGGGTTCCCGGCTCCACAACCGCTGCCCCCGCTTCTTCCCCCGGGCCCCTCCCCCGGGTAAGACCTTATTATCCTATGCCGCAGTTCTTTTCCCAGAACCACACTTACACACAATCACCCTCAGACAATCCCCTGGTTACCTCCACGGGCCCCCACATGTCCCCCCAACTTACCAATCTTCCCCCCAAAAATTTGTTTTTCCCCCCAAAGTTCCAGCTTAATGAACTGAGGCACCTTTTGCACGTTCCTCCTCATCCAAAAAATCCTTTATCCTCTGCCAATAAAAAATCCGGGTTTAAGCTCCTACGAAAGTCTCCTCAAGTCACCCCCAACCCCCCGCGCCCCTGGGAGAGTGGGACATGTTCCCCCCGCCGCACCCCCCGGTCACCTCTTCGCCCAGAGGAAATTTCCCCCGGCCCCCCCGAGGGATCAGAGCCAGGACCAAAACACACGACTGTTGAATCACAATTTGGGGTGTGAGAATTCGAGAAGCCCCCCCTCCAGGACACGGGGCCCATTCCTAATTATTGTTTAATATTTTATTTTGCACCCCAACCCCCCCTGTGGCGGGAGTCAAAAGAAACAGGGTACAAATGGGTCCAGGGACTGGGGCCCCAAAATTTTTTATGTGGCAAGTTAAGAGGCAATGAAACACAAATTTTCAAGGCAAGAACTCACAATTTACAAAGGTAAGAAATCCCGGTAGGTCAGTCACAATCATTTCAATTACAAGGTTTTTCAGATTACAGAGGTACCTTTGGTCCAGGGCCCGGGCTCCAAAGTTTTGATGGCGAATGGGTACAAGGGAAATGAACCCCAAAAGTTACAAGGGTAATAAACTCACAAGTTAAAAAGGGAAGGAATCTGTAAAAAGGGTTTCTTATTTTATACAGGGTGCAATCTGAAAAATTTAGGTAAGAGCAATTCACACTTCCACACCGGTCAAACTGAGTGAGTATTGGTCAATTTGATTGCTGAGTCTCTCTCTCTCTCACACCACACACACACACACCACATACAAATTCAACACACACCATAAACAAACACACATACAACACAAACTTACCACACGCACACATCATACACCACACACACACACACTCATACCACCACATCATAACCAAACACCCCTCTACTCACACAACAACACCACACCCCCACACACTCACACACATACACACAAACCCCACCCCACACACCCCACCACACACACACACACACACACACACACACACACACACAACACAACCCACACACACATGCCACATGGGTAATGCTTTATTACAGCTAGCAAGTCGGGGTATTCTGCCAGAATGGTCTGTAATATCCACTGGGAAATAAAATACTTAGCCATTCCTTGAACACTTCCTGAGTGGTTGTTTCTAAATTCTTTATTTTATCGCACTCAGTACATAATGCGCGGGGTGTGACAATAATTCCCATCTGGCAAAGTTTACATTTCGTTTGGTCTCAATCGGGTGGTGATTTAACCTGCAAAGATATTGTTAACCAGCCGGAGCCGGGGGGTTTAGTGACATCCAGGCTGGCTATAAGAGCTACATAGACGACATGTTTTCCGTTGCCCAGCATAGTACACATAAACCTGTGTTCTACAACCGATCATCGTAACATAGGATGGTATAGGCCTTGTTAAAGTCATTTTAAGGGTGAAGAACCTTCTGGATTCCTTCATATGGACCATCCTCCACACCCCCATTGTTGCAGAATGCACTGTCCCATAACTTCGAAAAAAACTCCTGCAGGCCATAAGCCGTAGCCTCGAAGGGTAACATTCCGTACCTTCACCCCTGTGAAGTACTTAGAGACGTCATGTAACACAACATCCATCGTTGAATTACACTCATGGGGTTGTTCTGGTAATGTCGACAAATTCTTGTGTAGAAATCGACTCGTAGAAATTTCACAAAGATTCTTGTAAACCTTTAAAGGGGCCGACGCCATACAATTCCTCTTTGGGGAAATACCATATGTATCCTGATGATGTTAGGGAGAAGGACGTTCATCGTATCTCCACTTAACGTACCAAGAACCGCTCTATGCAGATAGTATTCACTCTCCGTACTGTATGTTCCGCCATGTTGATATCCCAATGAGCAGCGCACGTCCTCACTACTCAATGGTTGTTGCTGAACTAAGGTAGCTCGCCTGAAGACAGCAGAGGGGTGCCGAGACACAACCGCACTCCACCGTGGTCAGGCAGCGAATGGTCAAAAAAAAAAAAATGTTTATTGTAGGCTTTGGTTTGCCTAATGTTTAAATTAATGTTCTGTATAATTTTAATTTTTGTATGTTAAATAATATTTACTGTGCACTTTGTGCAAGGGGTCTAATTGTACAGAGTTGTGGGGGATTTATGTGGGCACAGACATAAATTTTGAGTTTTTGGTTTTTGCTAATTTTTTTTTTGTTCGGTGCTGGAGCTCTCTCGCTCTTTATTATGTTAAGAGTTTCCTGCTATTTGCGGGAAGTATTTTTTTTTATATTTTATTGAAAAGACATACATAGTACATAAAAATAAACAACAAATTACATAGTGAAAACAGTGATGAAAAATTCTGCATAGTACATGTACTTTCCAATTAACATATACATCTGAAAGACAAATCTGTACAGTAAACAATGACCACTCCAATCCTTGAAGTAATGACATTATGTCTGGAACACTAAATCTAACCTAAAGCTCCTTGGCAGTACATCTCATTCCTGATTGTACATCCTGCCACGGAATGTACACCTTACATTCTGAAAACACTACCCCCCCCCTTCTTGCGTGTCAATCCCCCCTGACACGTAACAATCTTTATATGTAACTGTATATTGTATGAAATACTTTCATTATTCCATATTGAACAACATGATACGTTCAGTATCACTCAATGTATTTGAGATAATAAAAATTCAATTCTACATGTTCATGTACAACGTATATCTACTAAACACCCAAACATATCACCTTCTCCAGGAAGGTATAAATATATACAATGTTACATAACTTTACAACAAAACCCAGTAAAAACACAAATACCTAATCTATGTCATCCATCAATTTCCCTTTTAATATATATCAATTCAATGGTAACCTAAACCTACGGCTCTATAGAGCTCATGAAAAAACAATTTTAAGAAAACAGGATAAGTCAAGCTTTCTAAAACTATTTCGCCCAATATCATTAAAACCACTACTAAGATGTAAGTCTGTTAGCCACAAAACATAACAGTGCATGACCTTCACACGTCGAAAAATACTGAGCCTTCCTACCACACGCAATACTTCATGTGTATATATATATTTCACATTCACACAGTGCACCCATTTTGTCATTTCATTACAACATCCCAATAATTTCGTGCAGATATATTAAATTCCATCAAAATTACGACGTCTGTCGTTCTTTGTCATTAGCATAATTAATAATTAATTGAAGAACTTGTATCGTTCACACACACAACCCCCCTCATCACACAGTCAAAGGCACTTATGTCTCAGTACTATATCATTCTCTTCCACACTAAACCTTTTTTCACACAGTCCTCATCGGGAAGCCAGCCCGCGACCCCTTACATTGCACGTAAATCCCATAAATCCCCAAACCCCTAAACTCCGATAGCCCTCAGAAAAAAGCATTCTCCCCAACTCCCTCCATAAATTCCCTATTACGACACTTAGTTCTGTAAAATGTCGCAGCTAACACCTTTATCCCTCATCCACGCCCCCTCCATCAGGGGCCCATGACATATATATAAAATCCGTGACCAAATACGCCACTGCATTCTCCACCATCTTACTCACCCCACCTATATCCAAACTTAAAGCCCGCAACACCTGCAATCCTCCCCACCCACTAACCTGAACACCTTTCCAAACCCAGACCCGCACCACTTCTTTTCAGTCACAAAAATATCCCGCATGCAAAATTGTCTCCATGTTTTCCACACGCTCTACATTCCCCTCCCTCCCTTATCCTCCTATTGAATTAGGACAACCCCAGATGGAAAAATCCATGTAAAAATCAAAAACATTCCCCCCGAACACCCGTTTTAAAACGAAATTTTGTATTTAGACGCGTCCATTTTTCGTTCCACGCATACATAGGGTATGCCCCTTCAACAGCAGCCACTACTGACCTACCTTCCACTCCTTCGAGGACCCGCAATTTAACACACGACAAACCCTCACTGTCATTAATAACCTACATGGCCTCGCCAATTATTAAATCCCTACCCCCCACCACCGTTGCATACCTTACGTACTCGCACAAGTCCACCTCCCCTCCCGCACCCCTCCCTTATATAACTTCGTTTTAGGTACACCTCAATCATCCTTTTTTCCCAGAGGTAAAGTCCCGCCCTTCCCTCGACTGACCGGGAAAGTGTTAACACCGCTCTACTTAACCATTCGCAGCCCCGATCCCCATATAAACTTAAAAACCCCATTTGTAAACGCTTCACCTCACGTCTCATCACGGGTACATGACAATGACAGCCATATCTTGCTGTACAATAGCACGTTCGTTCACTATTACTCTTTTGATGCAGCGTTAGTTGCGCCGCCCTCAAACCACCAAGTCTTTTCAAAAACTCCATTCACTATTCTCACCGAATTCACCTCTGAGCCACCTGTGTATTTCTCACATAAATTATCCCACATATCATTAGTTGATCCACCACCTTCCCCCACCCCCTACCACCTCATCCCCATTTGTACTATCCCTTAAGTCTAGAAACTTAGTCTTCTAAACTTTAAATTTTTTCATACCTGAAGCCTCCCCAAACACATCCACCACCTACCCACCCTAAGCAAATCCCCATTACCTCTCACCAAAACAGTCGGTCATCCCATAACCTACGATACCAACCCCCCTCCCCCCGGTCAGTACCCTCCCCACCTCCCGCAACACACCTCCGAATGGCCCTAAAAAATGGATCCTGTATACACGCAAACAATATTTGTGATAGTGGGCAGCCTTGGCGCAGTCCCCGTCGCATCTGAAATTTTAAACTCCTAGCCTCCCATTAACCTGCACCCTCATCGATGGCCCCCTGATACAATAATTTTGCCCAAGATATTATTTCTTCCCCAAAACTTTGCCAACGCATAAACCTCCCATAACCCTTCCCTTTCTACACTATCATAAGCAGCCTTCCAATCTAACGCCAATACACCCCCATCACCCAACTCCCCTGTTTCTCTATAAATTCTCGAATCATGCCATGCCCTTCATACATCGACCTTCCTGGCACCCCTTATTGTCCCCTATCAATTACCTTGCCTATTCCCCTCTTGATTCTGTTCCCTAATTATTCTCGAAAACAACTTATAATCCCCAAACATAAGCGAAAGTGCCCGATAATTCATTCCCGTTGACTGCTTCCCATTCGGCACCAAACCACAACGGCCGTCCGTTGCTGCTCTCTTCCAACCTCAGCCGCCTTAAGTAGGGTTAAACAGCCTTACTAAAAAAAAACCTCAGAACCCCCCAATTCTTTACGTAGAAATCATTTGGCAGTCCGTCTATACCGGCGCTTTTCCCAAACTCACTCTTGACACGCCTGCCAAATCTCACACTCCGTAATGGGCCCCACCTATGTCACCCGATCTTGACCATCAAGCTCACACGGCACATACTCTCCCATTTCCCCTCAATGCCACCTCACGGAAGCCCACACTTTGCGTATATGACTTAAACCAAGGGGTCTACATATCCACTCATACCCTCTGTCGTTACCAATGCTTGATCCGCTCTATACCCTTCCATCCCTACATGTACGTTTAACCCCATCATCTCCATCGTCACTCTCCTCTTTCTCTGGCCTCTTAACACGCAAGCCGAGGCCGGTCACCCCTAGCCACTTCTTCAATCCTCCCATAATTCGAAACACCATCAAAACGCTCGTTTTGCAATACCCTAATACTCTCCTTTAAACCCTCAATGCCCTGCACTGGATAGTTTGCTCCTCCTCTTGATAACAGTCCCGCAGCTGCCCTTCAAGATATCTTTGAAACCCATATTTTAAACCCGATTATCTTCCCTCCCACGACATATAATAATATTCTCTGATACGATTTTTAGCCACCGAATCCCACCAATTTACCAGTTCATCATCCCCGGCGCCTCATCCACCACCGTTCCCACAATTTTCACAAAAGACTGACGACATTCCCCACCTGCAAAAAACTTTACTTTAACTTACAATAACCTTGACCCCTTCTAGGCAATCCCTCCCATTCTAGGTCCACCATTACTCCTCTGTGATCCGAAAAAACGCGTCCACCACACGCACTCTGCTCACTATTACTGTTCGGGGCACATAAAAATTGATCCAGTCTTGCCGCATATCCCCGTCTAACAAAAGTATGTTCTACAACCCACCCCGTCCAACGTCCCAAATTAACCGCACTCAATTTATAATTCCCCCAAAAACCCCAAACATACCCTGCCCCCCTAGGTTCCACATCCTTACGCCTTATCACACAATTCCAATCACCACCCAATTACAGCAACACCCGGCAAAGCACGCAAATAATATACAATACTCCTTTTACAAATTTATTCTTAATACGCACACTCCCTCTGCTGGACCATACCACACACCCAAACTCATCTGTACCCTACCCACCACCCATCTCACGAATCACCCTCCCCTCCCCCCCCTCACAATGCTCACACGAACGGGTATTTCCCTTACCAGGATGGCAACTCCTCCTTTCAACCTTATCGCATGCTCCACATACACATTATACCCATTTACCTTCAACTCATAACCTGGTCTGTAGTTGTGTTCCTGCACGAACACCACGTCAACACTATTACGCACCAAAAATTCACTAAACCATACACACTTTCTCTCTGATCTCCCAACCATTAATGTTCAATGTCATGCACTTGAAGCTTACAGATTGGTTTTTTCCTTCTTGACCCTGGTACTGTCTTGCCACCAGATCGTTTCGTGACCCTCGGTCCCTCTCCCCCCCTTTAGAAACGCTCTTAACCAATTTCCCGCCCCTTAGGGCCGCTGGTCCTCTCTGTGTAACTTCCGACCCGGACTTTTTGCCAGTGCGCTGAGCAGGCGTGATCACGTCCTCGGAGTCAGATAGCGCAGCAGCGTGCTTTCCGTGATGCTCCTCTGCTTGCATCATGTCGTCTGATTTCATTGTCCCGGGGGACCCCACCCACAGCTTGCATCAAAATATCTTATCACACTGCGCAACCCCAGATCCTGTTCCACGCCCTGATCCACAACAGACCCAGAACTAGATCTGGACTCCCAACCTTCCCAATACTCTTGTAGCCAATAAACCACATTTAAAGCCATGGCTAATGATCTTCCACATCGCTAGCACTCGCAGTCGGGTGTCCTCTTCCAACACCTGAGCTGCGTTCAATGAAGGGGTGTCCCCCCCTCGTCACACCTGCTGACTCCATCTCCCCCGCCTCTCGACCCCCTCACTCCAGGACCCACCTTGAGTAGGCAGAGTCACATAAAGGGAAAACCTCACTCTTCTCTATTGCTTTATGTCGTTGCCTTTGTTCCATGTTGCCATGCCTCCTTTCACACAGAGCCGCTAGGTGATCATATGACCACATAACCGACAGGTCCGGCGTTGCCCAGCGTATGTCACAAACACCTGGGTACGAAATTCTGGCAGCACTACGTACGACGGAATAGGGTTAAAGGAACGTCATCTTCACAAATCGTTCCTTCGAGTTTCCCTGCGGGATGGCCCAGTGGCCCACTTCCCAACGGTGGCCATATGTACTGTACCATAAATTTTCCCATCGCAAGACGGATGTCAGAATCACCGCCTCGAATGGCACATTTCTAATCTTAAAACCCTGTGTAATGGCGAGAAACATCGTGAAGTCGCACGGTCACAGCAGAGTTAACTGTCAAAGTAACCTCCTGGTACTTGTCTACCACCGCCTCATACACACTTGCCAAATTAAACTTGACAAAGATCCTCGTCGTGCCATTCAGCGCTTACTCCATATATCTCCTCGTCGCATACCATATGTATCTCGTATGATTGCAGGTAGTATCAGGTCCATAGAAGTTCCTGTCACAGCCCCACGGGTAACTCAACACAGACTGTGTTTATGCGGGCTCTGGCTTGCCTGCGCCATGCTTTTGAAAATATAACTGCCACTAATCAACATCATACCTCTCTGCTGACAGTCTAGCAAGCTATTCCCGGGGACGTCATGTCTGTGTCTGTGGCGGGCGAGCAGCAGCAGAAGGAGGTTTGTTTTTTGCTGGTGGGCTGGAGGGGACGTGGTGACCCCTCGTCAGAAGGCAGAGACGAAGGTGGTGGTGGGGGTACATCGTGAGGAGGCGGGTGAATACCGTTGGTATACAGCTTGTTCGGGGGGGGATTACGCCTGAGAATGAACAAGTTTTGCTACCTAAGATTATCCGTGACACTTATGGGTATTTCGGACAAGATTTGTACGGTGTGGCATTAAATGGCGCATACCGGATATTTGTAAAAACTACTCTACGAGCCAGTGTACGAGCAGCTGGTTGAGCAGTTTCAAGATCTCTGCGTAGATGTGTCCCCTGACGTGCATGTGCGTATGGTGGATGTCTCTCGACAAAAATACGTGGGTGAAACTGCGCAATGTGCCCTTCGAGGGGCCCATGCAACAGATCTCCGCAGTGTTTTCAGAAGATACGGAGTGATACACATGGCTAAACAAGGGGATGCGGGTGGCTGGGGGGGTATGTTTGGGCTCCCAGACGGTTCGTTTTTCCCTCAAGATGTCTCTACGCCAGGCCATACCATCGTATGTGTACCCCTTTATGACTTCCGCACACAGGTCATGGTTTTCTTATTTCTGGTCAACGACGGACGTGTCGCCTCTGCGGGAATATGATCATATGGCAGCAGAGTGTGGGCAGCGCGGGCAGGCCAGAAGGCCGGCCGGTGGATCAACGAATGACGATGGGCAGGGGGCTCCATATGTGGACGAAAAGGAAAATGGTGGCCACGGTCGGCTTTGGAGTGAGGAGATTGAGGAGCCAGTGGTGGTGTCGAATCTGGAGCTGTCGTCTCTCGAGTCACCTGCATCGCCGGTGGTTACAGCAGGCTTCCGGGGAGGACCAGGTGACGGTGGAAGTGGAGGACTTGGATGCGGGCAA
Source organism: Cherax quadricarinatus (assembly GCF_026875155.1). NCBI lineage: Eukaryota > Metazoa > Arthropoda > Malacostraca > Decapoda > Parastacidae > Cherax > Cherax quadricarinatus. Next base: position 330,127 of record NC_069482.1, on the reverse strand, counting down.
TAGCGTCTGTTTTGCAACCATGTTTTCATCTACGGATGTGGTCTCCCAGGCCTGTGACGACGGCCAGTCCGGAGATCGTGTCTGTGGCGGTCGAGCAGCAGCAGAAGGAGGTTGTTGTTGTGGTGGGGCTGGGGGGGACGTGGGGACCTCGTCAGAAGGCAGAGACGAAGGTGGTGGTGGGGGGTACATCGTGTGGACGATCCGGTCACAAACATGGAGGAGGATGCTGGGACGAGGGAAAAGGGCTGCAGCAAATGTCGACCTGACGAGTCCTGACGCCGGCTAACGAACAGGAAGAAAGCATCGGTAGATTTGGGAGGGGCGGTGGCTAGTGGAGGTGGCAGCAGCGACAGCTGGTGGTGCCAGGTGGCACGGGTGTCGTGCGTGGGAGAGCATGGCAAACGTGGCCCCCAGGGCCCAAGTGGGCATGCAAAAGTACAAGTGGGGCAGCGAGGGAGAAAACCTTAGCCAGGTGTGAGGGGGGGGGTTTAAAGGGTGGGGCGGGAATAGTCGTGGAAGGTGTGATTGAGGTCTGCTGCTTGATGGCAGCGACGGTTAATGGCGTGTGTGTCTGGGGGCACCAGATAGCGTGCTCCTTGAGAGAGGGGCATGTGCCCAGTGTTAGGATGAAAGTGGCTTGATATGTGCTGTTCAGATGTGTCTGCAAATTGTGGAATGTGAGTAGTGTTAGGTTCTGGTTAGAGGTGTTGCTGCCTGCGCCTGTGTGCGCCTAAGGTACGCTGGTGCGGTTGAGGTGGCGTATGCTGCTGCTGTGTGTATGAATCTTGGACTATAGTTGTATGATAGTGGGTGGGGTCGTATGTGGAGGTTTTTAGGAGCATTCTTATATTCTATGGGCAAGTATTAGGTATGTATTTTATACCTATGTATACACAATTATAAAAACACTGGTAGTGTTACTTGTGCAGGACCTGCTGTTATAAAGGGCCCCTTGTATGCACAAGGACAGACCCTTTGTAATTACTTGGGATATTTGTGAAAAGGGTGATATACATGTACTGTATCAATGTGTTACGATGTTGTATTCTTTTTCTTTACTGGTATAATTTGTATGTTTGGTTGTGAATAGGTTGGGTGGGACATGCAAGGGGGGGGGGGTTGAGGCTTCAAACACTTTAGTTGGTGATAATTTTTTTGGGTAGGTGGGCTTTCCCGTAGTGAAATACTTGTGTGCTACATGCCTTTTATGTTGTAGCAATGTAATGTTTGTTGTAATTTATATCGTGTAATTCTGTTAAGTAGCTTCAACAGGTTTGGGTTAAGTGATAGGATGGGGGAGCAGGGAGGGGGGGGGTGTACCCACACGGAGTTGTAAGTGTGGTGTGTAATATTAGCTGTAGGGAGGATTGTGTTAATTTATAGACTTAAATGAGTTTTACATATTATATTTTTGTAATGTCATGTTTTAATAAAATATAAAAAAAAAAAATCAACACCAGGGGGGTAGCAGCAGCACACGTCCTCTCTACTCAAGGGCTGAGAGACGAATGAAGTATTATGTGGTATGTCTTTGCAATTTTATTGTAGGGTTAGGTTAGCCTTTGTTTAATTATTGTAATGTAATAATTTTATCCTTCGTATGCTGCATCATATCATCTGTGTACTTTGTGCAAGGGGTCTTACTGTACTGTATAACAGACATGATTTGTAGGTTTAGAATTTGTTGATGTTTTTTCTGAGCAGGTGTTATCCTGTTCTTTTCATTGTTCGGTGATGGTATATCCTTTAGTACAATATGAATGTAACCTTTGTGGTATGCTATGGGGTTGATGGTAGGTCATTGTATTTGCAAACGGTTAATTATTGTGTTCTTTTATTTATTTATATCTTGTACTGTGTCCTTTTAAATAAAAATATATATAAAAAAAAATTGCTTATGTCCGGCTGACTGACATTTGGGTCAGCTGATCCAACCTGACGACGCATCAACAGACTGACAAGTAGTCAGTCTGCTCCCTGCTCTAGCCCTGACAACTGATCGTATATTGGCTCTTACGGTGTACAGTTTGATTGGTTTTGAGAATTGGACTCTAAAGCTGACCCAGTTTGTTCCTCATTTCTCTGAAAGATTCTTTTGATATTTATATTCTTGGTCAGTTCAGTAATCCATAGAGATACTTTACGGCCAGATTCAAAGGTCTTGTTAAATCTTGTACCTTTTGTATTTTGGGTTTACAGTCTTAAGACAAAGACGTAAATGTTAATGAAGACTTAATTACAGGAAGAATAATTAAACTTCCTTATTAATGTGACATTTCCATGATTTTGAACTAAATGTATATGGTAAATTTATTGTACAAAGTATTAAGTTATTCTATGGAGTTTCCCAGTTGAAATTATTTCCCCTAGACTCTAAAATACCTTTAAATAACTCGGATCCAAAAATCTTGTTGCATAAGAAATAAATGGTAACAGGCCACATTCTGAAGTTCTTTAAAAAATTTCTTATTCGCAACACATGGGGTACCCGTCCGGGAGCTCTGTTGTTCTAAGACATTGATCAAAAGAACAATATTAAAGTTATATACTGGGAATTTATCTTTAGTTAATTTCAAAATATTGATCATGGAAGATTACATTAAAGTTATTTGAAGATTTAACGTTGTCAAAGCTGGACTCCTTGAAACTTCAAACGTGCTGGCAGATAGCCCGTAAATTGGGAGTACCATACGATAGATATTACACAGCCAATACCGTAAGGGCAATAATTAGAAACATTGTTTCCAGGGCCCTCTAACCATCATGTAGCAGGAGATTCTGACTCTGAAAGTTTAGTTTCTCAAGTAAGCTACCAGTAGATATTCGTAGTATTAGAAGAACAATTTCAAAGAGTTGATTTTGAAATTGAATCAGATAGATTAGGTCCCGCTTTGGCTTCTAGTAAAGTAGATGAAGTATTGCAGGGTGCAGCCGCTGTTCGGCATTCGCCCGTTACTGAAGGAATTCCTATTAATGGTCAGCCTGGCCCTCACCAAGGTGCACGTCCAAAGGAATATCCACATACTGCCAGTTCAATTCCCTCATTTTCGATACCGTCAGGGCATATTTCTCAAAGTCAGTTTGAGAAATTAGAGAGACTATTTATTTTAGACTGCTCAAATTGAGGCTCAACGTAAATTAAATGAAGAAGACTTTCAAAGGGAAACGCTCCGCTATATAAGACAACAACAACAAGGTAATGTGAGTAAAGATGTACTGAATCCTCAAATGATTCTTTCAATATACAAAAAGCTGCATCTATGGTTCCAAGGTTTAATGACGGAGATTTAGATACTTATTTTGAAGTCTTTGAGAATCAAGCACGTGCTATGAGCTGGCCCCGACAACACTGGGCAACCTTATTACATACTTCGTTGTCTGGTAAAGCTTAAAGTTGTACGGCTACGTTACCTTTTGAGAAATATGTGGATTATGATTCCGTTAAGAAGGCTATCCTAGAGGCTAATGATCTCCTCCCAGTAAGTTATCAAAAAACCTTTAGAGCATTAAAACGCCAGACAACTCAGTCGTATGTAGATTTTGCACGTGAAAAGAAAATCGCTTTTGAGAGATGGTGTAGAGCTTCTAACTGTAAATCTATGGAAAGTCTTTCCCAATTGATCTTTCATGAGGATTTCTATAATAATTTACCAGAAGACTTGCATAGGTATTTGATTAGTTGCCCCATAGTAAATATACTAGAAACAGCCTCGCTCGCCGATAATTATGAAATATCTCAGCAATTGATTGGCGAAACAAAAAGTAAGGAAACAGTGACTAAATATGCCCCTAAGAAAGGACGATCCATTCTTAGAGATGCGTCGCATACAGAATCCTTGCCCGACCTCCTATGATGCCTTCACGCCCATTAATAATAAATTTAGATCTAACTCTAGGAAAAGTTCAAAACCACTAAGGCATAACAGTGAGTTGAACTGCACTTATTGTAATAAGAAAGGGCATTTAAGGAAACACTGTTATTGGCTAGAGGGATACCAGGAACGAGCGACTTCGTTTCCCAGCTCAGGTAATATCTTCATCGACAACTCAAAAGAAACTGAACCCTAGTACCGAACAAGGTTCACAAGAACGAATCAGTAGTCATTCTAGATGACTCAATACTAGAGCTGTTTCAGAAAGATATTCACTCAGCTATGAGTCCCTACTTTGCTAAAGTGAAAGTTTTTTTTTTTTTTTATATTTTTATTTAAAAAACACAGTATACATGTATGTTATACATAATTGACTAAAACACAGTATAGATGTGTGATATACAAAATTGATTTTAAAACAAGAACGGTGAAAACTTTATGTAAGACAACAATATATATAACCAAACAGAAAACTATCGGAACATACCTTAAACACCAAATAAAAATATAACCAAACCTGACAGTCTTATTCATATTGTGTATGAAATTTTATATACAAAAGAATGTCATATAAACTAATGCATTGCACATTCAATGGTGCTATGGACATATAAAAATTTATGTACAAAAACAATATATATAGAAACTAATACATTGCACACTCACTAGTACTTCGGTTATATTAAATAACTAACAGAAAACAACATGACTTGAAATTGAAACCTGGTGTTCTTTATTTTTGGTTTTGCATGTATTGAAAAAGGAATCAAAATATATAAAAAGCCTTTAATAATTAACATGACTTTTACAGATCTTTTTTTTTTTTTTTGTATATTTTTATTAAAACATAGAACAAATATAATTTACCTGGAGAGAGTTCCGGGGGTCAACGCCCCCGCGGCCCGGTCTGAGACCATACTAGATATTACAAAACCTCTAAAACACAATCCCAGTACATTTAGAACACCATATATCATGGCCATATTACAACCATATACATAACCCACGACCATATACATAACCCACAACCATATACATAACCCACAACCATATACATAACCCACAACCATATACATAACCCACGACCATATACATAACCTTCAAACCCTCCTTTACAATACTCATTATTGCCAGTGCCGACACAGCTGACACTTCTACCCCCCCCCCGTATGTACAGTCCCCATTCTAAATAACATTAATTTCCCTAATGAATGGTCATTGATAACAATTTCTACTAAAATAACCCAACCAACCAACTTCCAAACAAAAACAGTCAGGGTCATTATAAGACATGTAGGAACGAGTCCTTCAATCATATATGTATACATATACGCATGCATATACACACATACGTGTATGTGCAATTATTCATAAGAACAAACTGAATCATACATAGAAATAAATCGCTAAATGACTTGTCTGCAAATAAACTAAAAATATTACATTCAATGATAGAACTATACCTAAGACATTGGTTCCCACAAACACACCTACACATACACAAAGTTAATGTTACTGATTAACACTCAATATATAATAGGACCTTCCATACAAAATAAGGGTATATATAAACCCCATCAAATACATATATATTTTCGTACATAGTGCATAAGGTACCCATTCAATACGATAAAAAGAGACGGATGACAAGGCCAAATCTATCATCAGATTGAAAATATATAAAACATAACCTCACAATATTATATAAATATAAACCTCCTATATAAAATAGTTCTTATGACAATAAGAGAAAAAATCGAAAATCACATACAACTTTTGACTCTGTGATTTTACAAATTCATAAGGTCTACATACTCCGGAGCCACCAACGGCTCCCTACAAATAAACTTTACCCACACCAACCACCTTGCAAACCAATCAACCTTCCTCATCAGGCTTCCAATCACTCCAAGGACGCACCACTCAAGAGACCAACCCCTGGCCTCTCACCCCATACCCAAACGGAGTAGACGTTCAACAGTAAGTCCACGATATCCCTCCGGAAAACTAATTACCCACCTTCCCCCATATAATTGTTTGTTCCTACATGCTGTCCTATAAAAACTCGCCGCCAACGCTTTTATCCTAATGTTCCCCTCCACCTCCCTCATCCCCCAAGAAACATACAAGTAATCAACTATTACGTATCTGATAGCCCTTCCCACCTCTTTGGGTACCCCTTCCATATCTAACATTAAAGCCCTAAGGGGTGATATCTGTCCTCCCCCCAATAAAAAGAAAACCCTCCTCAACCACAATCTTACCACCTCCAATGCAGAACAAAAATATACTACATGAAAAGCCGTTTCAACTTCCCCACAAAAACCGCATGACGCCTCTCTCACAAAACCCATTCGTCTTAGCACCTTCTTCGATGCTAACGTCCCCATAAGAAATCTATTACTAATTCCTTCTCTCTTGCCGGTATTCTTAATTTACTAATTCCACCCATATCACTCTCCAATCATATGTGGGATACACTGCCATCCCTTGCATTAATTCCTGGCGACGACCCACACCCACTAACCATTTTACCTTGAGTTTTTTAACATTGCATACCTTTAACATAAACCGCAACATGTCTTCACACTCCACTAAGTCCCTGCCACCCCACCATTTGCGGATATCCCCATCACCTCCCCCACCCGAAGACCCCTTTCCCCGCTGCCTGAATATACCTCTGCTTCACATATAGCGCCTTCACCCTAGACCCTAATGCAATCAATCCCAGTCCTCCCTGCCTTACCGCAGTCATTACTACATCTTTGCCCAACCACGCCCCTCCCATAACCCCACACATACCTTAAGACTCTTCTTTGCATTTCCATAATATCCTGACTTTGTAATGGGTTAAATTTCCGCCACCATGGCATAATAGCGCACAAAATGCGCGCTAAAGGAATAACAGGAAAAGTCGGTCGACGGATCTATAATTTCCTCGCTAACAGAACACAGAGAGTAGTCGTCAACAGAGTAAAGTCCGAGGCAGCTACGGTGAAAGCTCTGTTCCACAAGGCACAGTACTAGCTCCCATCTTGTTCCTCATCCTCATATCCGACATAGACAAGGATGTCAGCCACAACACCGTGTCTTCCTTTGCAGATGACACCCGAATCTGCATGACAGTGTCTTCCATTGCAGACACTGCAAGGCTCCAGGCGGGACATCAACCAAATCTTTCAGTGGGCTGCAGAAAACAATATGAAGTTCAACGATGAGAAATTTCAATTACTCAGATATGGTAAACATGAGGAAATTAAATCTTCATCAGAGTACAAAACAAATTCTGGCCACAAAATGGAGCGAAACACCAACGTCAAAGACCTGGGAGTGATTATGTCGGAGGATCTCACCTTCAAGGACCATAACATTGTATCAATCGCATCTGCTAGAAAAATGACAGGATGGATAATGAGAACCTTCAAAACTAGGGAGGCCAAGCCCATGATGGGCACTCTTCAGGTCACTTGTTCTATCTAGGCTGGAATATTGCTGCACTCTAGCAGCACCTTTCAAGGCAGGTGAAATCGCCGACCTAGAAAATGTACAGAGAACTTTCACGGCGCGCATAACGGAGATAAAACACCTCAATTACTGGGAGCGCTTGAGGTTTCTAAACCTGTATTTCCTGGAACGCAGGAGGGAGAGATACATTGATTATATACACCTGGAAAATCCTAGAGGGACTAAATACCGAACTTGCACACGAAAATCACTCATTACGAAAGCAAAAGACTTGGCAGATGATGCACCATCCCCCAATGAAAAGCAGGGGTGTCACTGCACTTTAAGAGACCATACAATAAGTGTCAGGGGCCCGAGACTGTTCAACTGCCTCCCAGCACACATAAGGGGGATTACCAACAGACCCCGGGCAGTCTTCAAAGCTGGCATGGACAAGCACCTAAAGTCAGTTCCTGATCAGCCGGGCTGTGGCTCGTACGTTGGTTTGCGTGCAGCCAGCAGCAACACCCTGGTTGATCAGGCGCTGATCCACCAGGAGGCCTGGTCACAGACCGGGCCGCGGGGGCATTGACCCCCGAAACTCTCTCCAGGAAAAAACTCCAGGTAAACTCCCAACCTTACTATAAATCAGCGTATTTACCACCACAACCCTTTGATGAAAGGTTACATCCCCGGGCCCCTTTGACTCCTGAGCCTACTCAAAGCTCTGGGCCATTACCATTTCTGAATTAACCCTCCTGCTCTCCTGTGCATCTGCCAAAAAAAAAAATCCCCCAAAACTTTTTGCCTATCTACAGTTATCCAACCAAACTCCTCCCCAAGGTCCCCCCTACCCAAGCGCCTACCTCCAGCAACCGTGATTTCTTTCTTATTAACTCTCATCCCAGTAGCATTCCAAAAAATCTCAAATTTCCCTACCCACTTTTCTTAAATCTTCTATCTCATTAAGTAAAACGTTGTATTTATCTACATAACCACAATATTCCCACAATATCCTCCACTCTCCCCACCTTCCCATCCCACCCTCAACCAGAACATAGAAAGGATTCTGCATACTGCAAAGAGTATTTGGGAGAGTGGACACCTCTGCCTTAAACCCCTCCCCCTGCTTACAGAACTACCCAACCTCCCATTTACCTGTACTCTCATTGATGCATTTCTACAAAGTCCTTGCCCATCCAAACCCCCCTCCCTCCAAAAACCCCTTCTCACCATACTCTCAATCAAAAATTCCCTATTTCCCCATATCATAAGCTTTTTTCCCAATCCAGACCTAGAATACCTCCTTTTACTACCCTCAAGGAAATCCCGAAAACGACCATGACCTACCCCCATACTCCTCCCCGGGATCCAAACTGTCCCCATGTATCACCGACCCCATGACCTTCTTCAATCTATTACCCAAAATTTTTGCAAAAAAACCTTGTAAACCACGCACATCAAAGATTTTTGCACGGTAAGCACTCAACTCTCTACCCCCCCCTTCTTTTGGGACCAAAACTATGCACCCGTACTTTTCGATGTACCCAACTTCCC
>NC_069482.1:303415-320754 GCF_026875155.1 Cherax quadricarinatus | reverse complement strand
AAACTAATTACCCACCTTTCCCCCAATAATTGTTTGTTCCTAAAATGCTGTCCTAAAAAAAACCGCCGCCAACGCTTTTATCCTAATTTTTCCCCTCCCCTCCCTCATCCCCCAAGAAACATACAATAATCAACTATTACGTATCTGATAGCCCTTCCCACCTCTTTGGGTACCCCTTCCATATCTAACATTAAAGCCCTAAGGGGTGATATCTGTCCTCCCCCCAATAAAAAGAAAACCCTCCTCAACCACAATCTTACCACCTCCAATGCAGAACAAAAAATATACTACATGAAAAGCCGTTTTCAACTTCCCCACAAAAACCGCATGACGCCTCTCTCCACAAAACCCATTCGTCTTAGCACCTCTTTCGATGCTAACGTCCCCATAAGAAATCTATATACTAATTCCTTCTCTCTTGCCGGTATTCTTAATTTACTAAATTCCACCCATATCACTCTCCAATCATATGTGGGATACACTGCCATCCCTTGCATTAATTCCTGGCGACGACCCACACCCACTAACCATTTACTTAGTTTTTTAACATTGCATACCTTAACATAAACCGCAACATGTCTTCACACTCCACTAAGTCCCTGCCACCCCACCATTTGCGGATATCCCCCATCACCTCCCCCACCCGAAGACCCCTTTCCCCCGCTGCCTGAATATACCTCTGCTTCACATATAGCGCCTTCACCCTAGACCCTAATGCAATCAATCCCAGTCCTCCCTGCCTTACCGCAGTCATTACTACATCTTTGCCCAACCACGCCCTCCCATAACCCCACACATACCTTAAGACTCTTCTTTGCATTTCCATAATATCCTGACTTTGTAATGGGTAAATTTCCGCCACCATGGCATAATAGCGCACAAAATGCGCGCTAAAGGAATAACAGGAAAAGTCGGTCGACGGATCTATAATTTCCTCGCTAACAGAACACAGAGAGTAGTCGTCAACAGAGTAAAGTCCGAGGCAGCTACGGTGAAAAGCTCTGTTCCACAAGGCACAGTACTAGCTCCCATCTTGTTCCTCATCCTCATATCCGACATAGACAAGGATGTCAGCCACAACACCGTGTCTTCCTTTGCAGATGACACCCGAATCTGCATGACAGTGTCTTCCATTGCAGACACTGCAAGGCTCCAGGCGGACATCAACCAAATCTTTCAGTGGGCTGCAGAAAACAATATGAAGTTCAACGATGAGAAAATTTCAATTACTCAGATATGGTAAACATGAGGAAATTAAATCTTCATCAGAGTACAAAACAATTCTGGCCACAAAATGGAGCGAAACACCAACGTCAAAGACCTGGGAGTGATTATGTCGGAGGATCTCACCTTCAAGGACCATAACATTGTAACAAATCGCATCTGCTAGAAAAATGACAGAATGGGTAATGAGAGACCTTTATATTTTTTCCAAAACTAGGGAGGCCAAGCCCATGATGACACTCTTACAGTCACTTGTTCTATCTAGCTGGAATATTGCTGCACTCTAGCCAAGCAGCACCCTTCAAGGCAGGTGACATCGCCGACCTAGAAAATGTACAGAGAACTTTCACGGCCGCATAACGGAGATAAAACACCTCAATACTGGGAGCCGCTTGAGGTTTCTAAAACCGTATTTTCCTGGAACCGCAGGAGGAAAGATACTGATTATATACAACACCTGGAAAATCCTAGAGGGAATAGTACTCCGAACTTGCACACGAAAATCACTCATAACTAAAGCAAAAGACCTTGGCAGATGATTGCACCACCCCCCAATGAAAGCATGGGTGTCCACTAGCACGTTAAGAGACCATACAATAAGTGTCCAGGGCCCGAGACTGGGGGGGTTCAACTGCCTCCCAGCACACATAAGGGATTACCAACAGACCCCTGGCAGTCTTCCAAGCTGGCACTGGACAAGCACCTAACGTCAGTTTCCTGATCAGCCGGGCTGTGGCTCGTACGTTGGTTTTGCGGGTGCAGCCAGCAGCAACAGCCTGGTTGAATCAGGCGCTGAACCACCAGGAGGCCTGGTCACAGACCGGCCGCGGGGCATTGACCCCCGAAACTCTCTCCAGGTAAACTCCAGGTAAACTCCCCACAACCTTACTATAAATCAGCGTATTTACCACACAACCCTTTGATGGGGGGGGCCCCAAGGTTACATCCCCGGCCCTAGACTCCTGAGCCTACTCCAAAGCTCTGTCCATTACCATTTCTGAATTAACCCACTGCTCCTCCTGTCATCTGCCAAAAACAAAATCCCACAAATCTTTAGCCTATCTACAGTTATCCAACCAAACTCCTCCCCCAAGGTCCCTCCTACCCAAGCGCCCTACCTCCAGCAACCGTGATTTCTGCTTATTAACTCTCATCCCAGTAGCATTCCCAAAAATCTCAATTACCCTACCCACTTTTCTTAAATCTTCTATCTCATTAAGTAAAACAGTTGTATCATCTACATAACCAACAATATTCCCACAATATCCTCCACTCTCCCCCATCTTCCCATCCCACATCAACCAGAACATAGAAAGGATTCTGCATACATGCAAAGAGTATTTGGGAGAGTGGACACCTCTGCCTTAAACCCCTCCCCATGCTTACAGAACTACCCAACCTCCCATTTACCTGTACTCTCATTGATGCATTCTCATACAAAGTCCTGCCCATCCAACCACCCTCCCTCCAAAACCCATTCTCACCATACTCTCAATCAAAAATTCCCTATCCACATAATCATAAGCTTTCTCCCAATCCAGACCTAGAATACCTCCCTTATTACTACCCTCAAGGAAATCCCGAATACGACCATGACCTACCCGCATACTCCTCCCCGGGATACCAAACTGTCCCCCATGTATCACCGACCCCATGACCTTCTTCAATCTATTACCCAAAATTTTTGCAAAAACCTTGTAATCCACGCACATCAAAGATATTGCACGGTAAGCACTCAACTCTCTACCCCCCCCTCTTCTTTGGCACCAAAACTATGACACCCGTACTTTGCGATGTACCCAACTTCCCACTAGTTAACATATGGTCCAATAGCCTAACAAAACACTGCCTAATACAGCCCCAATGTGCTCTATAAAAATCATTTGGTATACCGTCTATCCCTGGTGTTTTCCCGGTACTCATCCTGAAAACTGCCTCTTCCACCTCAACCTCACTTATACCAACCTCCAACCCCACTCTATCCTGCTCACTTAAAACGCTATGGAACCCCCTTCAAAAATACCCTCCCAGGAACCCCCCTCCCTCCAACTCCATTTCTCCCTAAACCAACTATCAGCATAGAGACTCATACTTTCCGTATTGGATAGGACTCGACCCACTGGATACCCTCCCACCCCAGGGCTTGTCTCCAATTGTAGAATGGTGGTTACACTCTGTCGGTCCCAAAATTTTTTACGAAAAACCCCAGACGTTACACCCCAAAAAAATCCTCAAACCCCTGCCCAAACCCCCAAATTGCATAAAACCTTTTTGTGTAATTCAGTGATTTCTACTCTGCAGTGTCCATTTACCCCTCCTCCACCTCCCCCACATAACAATTTGCAACGTCCCTCCAATAATTTTGAAACCCCAAAAAACGCCACCTCGCCTTTTCGTCCCCTTCCCTTAAAAAAAATTCGCTTTTCCAGGTTTGGCCTGCTTTTCCCCCCAAATTTAAACAGATCTATCTCCCTGCCCCTCCCCCCAAAAAAGTAACCACCAATCACTGAAAAAAGGCCCCTCCCCTCCCCTTAAAAAAGCCTTACTTTTAAATTTTCCAGTACCCAAAATAAATACGCCCCACTCCATCCCACATCAATCTGCTATTACCCCCTGTGTCAGAAAACCCACGTCAAAGGTTTGCACCCTCACAACGCTTTTCCCTGTTTTAATAAGATTCTGTCCAATCGGCTTAAACCCCCATGGATAAACGGGCCCCATAGGTATCCCCCCCCCCCCCACCACATCTAAAACCCCCAAATATCTCGCAATAATCCCTCAGAACACTCAAACACAACCCGCCCCTCTCGGTTCGACATCACCACTCCGAATCACAAAATTCCAATCACCCCCAATTATGTTATGAGGCAAACCTCTAAAGTGACATCATACCCCCCTGAAAAAATCTACTTTTACCCTGGTATTATATTGCGGGTTGTAAACTCCTATAAAAACTTGCTCGCCCCTTCACCCCAGACACCATCAACCCTCACGCCCCCCCCCCCTTTTCCCACCCGAAAACCGCAAGGGGCTGGTCTCCTTTATCGCCATGCTACCCCACCTTTCAATTGCAAACCATGGAACATAATCAAATTCCTTTTAACCTCAACACACAACCCCCTATGTTAACCGAAAAAAGCAAATGTCTACATAAACCCCCGTAAAAACCACCCCCAACCAAATTTCTTAAACCTCAGTCTTAAGTCCTTTAAACTTTAAAGCAGACACTTCTAAAAATTTATAGAAGGGCGCTTTCCTTATGCCGGGATTAACTCGCTGCACTTTTCACATTACGATTCCCTTACCACTCGAGTTAAATCCTGTGCGTCTCTCCCCCTCCCCCCCCCACGTAAAACCAGGCGCACCCCTACACTTGTGGCTTGGCTCCACTACCGTCCCCTGATTTTTCCCCCCGCCTTGCCCGGGGGGAAAAACCTGTCTATTTGATGCCGCAGTTTTTTTCCTAAATTCCACTTACACACATCTCACCCTCAGCGAATCCCCCTGGGGTACCTCCAGGGCCCCACATGCTCCCCCTTTTTCTTACTCAAGTCTTTCTCCAAAAATTTTTGCCCCTCCAGCTCTCCAAATTTCCCAATAAACTGAGGACACCTTCTCCCCGGGGCTCCTGCCCATCCAAAAAGTCCTTGTACATCTCCCAGAAAAACCCCCCTGAGTCGATGCTTCCCTGGAAAAAAAGACTCCTCAGATTCACCTTCGACTCCCCCACTCCCCCGGGGGAGTGACAATTCTCCGCCACCGCACCTCCCGGTCGACCTCCCACTCCCGAGATCAACCCCCGGGCCCCTTTGAGGCAACGAGCCCGGCACCAAATCACACGACTGTTGAATACAATCAGGTTTCCCGAATTCGAGGGGCCCACCCCCTAGGACACTGGGCCCCCATATGCTCAAAGAGCTTTCACAACGACATGTTTTTCTTGACCCGCATAGTACCTAAAACCCGTGTTCTACAAAAACCGGGCATGTTAAATAGGTTGGGATAGGCTTGTTAAAGACATTTTAAGGGGTAAGAACCTTTCCGGGGCATTCCTTCATACGGACCATCCCTCCCTACCCCATGGTTGCAGAAACCGTCCCCTAACTTGAAAAAACTCCTGTGGCCATACCCGTGGGCCCCGAAGGGGACATTTTGTACCTTCACCCATTGAAGTACTTTGAAAAAAAAATGTAACACAACATCCACGCTGAATTGACACTCTGCGTTGTTTTCCGGTACTGCCGACAAATTTTGTGTAGAAAGCCCGGGTCTTAGAAATTTCCGAAGATTCTTGTCAAAAACCCTTTAAAAGCGACGCCCAAAAATTCCTCGTTGGGGATACCATATTGTCCCTGATGAGTTAGGGAGAAGTACGTTCATCGTATCTCCCCTTAAAGTACCACAAAAACCCGCTCTATGCAGTGTATTTTCTTTCGTCTGTATTTTCCCCTTTTGTATCCCAAAATGAGCAGCGCACGTCCCCCTACTTTAAAGGGTTTTTGATGTACTGTGGGAGCTCGCCCGAAACAGCAGAGGGGTGCCGAGCACAACCGCACTCCACCGTGGTCAGGCAGCGAATGACTAAAGTGAAAGTTGGAATAGACGAGACTCAATTAGTTGAAATTAATTCCTTCCATGATACTGGAAGTTATTTAACATTGTTGAAGCTATGGACACTTACTTTTTCCCGTTAAGTGATATGACTTGCACAAAGCTAGATGTCTTATTAGAAGCCTATGGAGGCGCCATTATAAGAGTGCCTCTTCACAGGATATACATCCAAACACCAACCTATACTGGCTTTGTGTCGGTAGATATATCCAGTGAAACTTTTCCTTTTCAGGGCGTTGACTTACTCATAGGCAATGATCTAGACTATCCGGGTATAAGCCAAGAGCCTCTAGTTATTGATAATTCTACTGACATTAACTATGCCATAGATGCAGTGGTTCCCAAACTTTTTCAGCTTGTTACCCAATTTAACATGCCACATAAAGCATGTTACCCCTTTCACACCTCTTCAAGGGGGGCTCCTTGGCGTGGTGAAGAGGCTCTTGGTCTGAGGAATTAGACCTATCGGTCTTCTTCCTCAGACCGAACCTAATTACCCCCCAATCTCCATCCCCCTATCCCATCCTCCCATCCTCCCTTTTTCCTTTTTCCCCCTCCCCCTCCCCCCCTCCCTTTTGCCCTTCCTCTTTTTGCCCTTTGGGATTTCTCCCACAGGCGCGCGCCCTAGGTGGGGAGAAAGGGACACCGGGGTCCATCCATTCCGTTGAGGTTTCTTGGCGGTGGGTAGTTTCCCGTGGAATCTGGATTGCCTAGGGATGTCCCCCACCCCCTCTCCGGTACCCGGAGTAGTTTGGGGTGTCTTTTGGGCGCGGGTGTAGCTCTGGAACCCCCTTTTTCGGATTCGGGGGGGGTTTTGCTGAAGGAGGTATGCTTTGTGGCGGATATCGGCCGCCCTCTTTTTTTGTCCACCAGGTAGCTCGGCAGATGTGAGGTTGCTACCCCAGATTGGGTTTACGGCTGAAGGGTAGGGTATGGCAGGGGTTTCCCATGCTGCATCTGCGTACTGCGGTTTTGTCGAGTCCTTTGGGCGCGGGGGGAGATTTTGGCCCTTTCATCCCCCCTAGGAACTATCCCTCCCGGTCCCCCTTTTTTTTTTTTTTTTTTTTTTTTATTTTTTTTCTTTTTTTTTTTTTTTTTTAAAAAACAAAAAGAAAGAAGTCCCAACCAGGGCGCCAGTCATGAACCTGGTCCCCCCGGGCCCCTTCTTGATACCGCCCCCCTTTCGACCCCCCCTCGTCTTTGGACCACTTTTCAGACTTCTCATGCCTCTGTACTATTGCCGGGTCTTTTTCCCCTCACCGCTTCGGGAAATGGGCCCGCTGCCCCTTCGATTTAATCAGACCTTCGCTCTCCTTGCTATGCTTCCGGCCCTCCCCTTACGGTGCGGAAATTTTAAAATCGCCGACCCGTTCCACGTGGACCAACCTGGTCCACCCCTAAACGTCAACGACAATTATGCGATGATACTTTCCCCTTCACCTTCCGGTTTTTCTCAGAAACGATCGACACGTCCTTCACTCCCTTTCCACGCTCTTTTTTCGACTGAACAGTGGACAAATTCTTCACTTTACGCCCAACTTCCTCTACTGCCTATCTTTCTGACCATAGATTGGCAAGGATCCTACGCCCTTTTGGTAAAGATTTTCTTTTCATGCTCTTAAGAGCGGTACGCGCATCATTACCGTACGAATGCTCCCCAGGCTGTGCCTCTCGTCTTACCCTATAGATACTGTTCCTTCACCCTTGAAAAACTCTTTCCCCTCAATTCTTGTATGGTACGTTTTTTTTTGCCCCATACCATATTTAAACAAAATTTCCAGACTGGGGCCCACCGCTTTTAGAACAGCGGGGAACTCCAAGATCTCCCAATCCTAAGGTGACACTTACGTTCTTCCTGCCCCGTGGGGGGGAGACGTACCCCTACAATGGGGGGCTCTTTTAATTTTTTGACAGCCGAGAACTCCCCCCTCCTTTTATATGCAGGACATCTTTACAAGTTCAAAATTGATCCCTACCCCACAAAAATTTAAAAATTTGCTGGCGATTTGGCCATCCAGGAAATATTGCAGTCTATCGCCGAATGCCCAGTCTGTGGTCCGAGCCCATTCTATACGTTTGCAATCGTTTCCCCCTCTTCCTTAATGTATGGGCCACCCTTCGTATTCTCGCCGTTGTCAGGTCTTTTTTAAACGGGGGGAAAATCCGTTACCTCAAAGAGACAGAAGGTCTCCCCTTATGCCATGGCGTTTCTCATCCCGCCCCAAGGGAGCCCCAGTGTTCTTTTCCCCGTGTTTCAAAACGCCCCCCCCACTTCTGGACCCCCATCTTCAAAACCCACCTCTGGGGTTTTACCTCTCCCATAATCCTCCTGTATCTAACCCTTTGTGCCTGGGCTCAGACTTTTCCCTACTTCACCCCTCAGTTAACCCTTTCCCTTTGAGTTCTCTCTTACAACCCTCAGTATCGACGAGACCCGAGACACCCTTCCCAATCGTCCTCTACTTCTCAAAAGTCAAAAAAGGTCCGGGTAACACCTCCTACCCATCTTCCACCTTCATTTTACCCCCCCTGTCTCTGTCCCTAGTTCTTCCCCTCTCCTGGCTCATTTAAAAGCGCAGAGGTTCACCCCCCTCCCGTAATGTACCTTCCTCCCTTTTCCCTCCCAAGTTTCTTCCCTCTTCTGCCACCTCCCAAATTTTCCTGTCCTTCTGCCCCCTGCCCGCTTTCCAGTTCCCTCCCCCTTTCCCCCCCCCTCCCTTTGGTAAGTCCAATCAGTTCCAATCTTTACTCATCCTCCCCCTCCCCTTTCCCAAATATTGTCTCCCATCGACTTTTCTCTAAATTCCGAAACACTTAAAGAAACTCTGAATATATTGCAGAGCCCAAAACCCATCAAGGACATGATCACCTTCCGCCCCCCTTCTCTCTGCTCCTCTGCAAAAATCTTTTTAAGCGCACCGTTCCTTCGCTGCTTAAAATTTTCCATTTCCTCCGCTGTACTTTTCAAACCCCTTCTGCCCGTGGGAAACCCCTTACCTGGGGTTTTTAAAGTTTCTTTATCATTGCCAATCATGGCCTTTTTCAGTGGAAAATACCGGCCTCAGGGGTAATCGGGGTGAGCTTCAGAGTTACTCTCCCATTTGCCCGTTGGTGTTTGCTTACGGGAAACCCAAAAATTTTACACTTGCTTTTATTTCTCACATCTCAGGCTAAAATTTATTGTATTCTTCAGCCCTTTTCTGAGGGGCCCTTTAATAAAAGTGCCCTTCTTCTCCGCATGTATTCCGTACCATCAGCTATTTGTTCATACTTCCTGTTTACACAGCAGCCCGTTCCCTTACATAGGTGGTATACGCTCTTTTCTTTATATCTCTCTCCTTCTCGGGCATTATTATTCCGGATTTTGCCCTTCCTTGTTTCGTCTTACCCCACCGATTCTGTTATTTGGGTGTTTTTAAATGCCCCCATTCCTTGGGGGGGGTCTCATGTGATTCCGGGGAAATTTCAGTTAGAGCTTTTCTTGCCACCCACCCCCCCCAGGGTTTTAAATACGGTACTCACACCCCATTTTGATCTCGGACTCATACTCTCTCTTGCTTTCGATCCTCGTTTGCTTTTCCCCTCCGCCGCATTAATTTTACTTGGTCTGTTCTCCCGGATTAAGCAGTGATCTTTCCCAATCATTCTTATTTCCCCCTTCATATTCGCCACCTCTTCGCACCCCACCTGGCAATTTAATGGGGGAAAATTGGAACCTTTTTTCTCAACCTGTGTTTTTAAAGGGTTCCTTCTTCGTCCTCCATCGATGAGCTTTTACACCTCTTTCTTTCCCCCGTTTTTAAACCCCACTTTTTCCTTTCTTCCCCCAAACTTCGGGCAGGCATTCTCAGAAAAGGTGCCTTGGGGGTTTTCCTGCTTGTGCCGTGCAGTACGTTTGAAACGCGCTGCATGGGGAGGTACCGGTACAAAAGAACCACAGAGCGACTCCTTATTTTAAACAGAAGCGTGCGTTTTGCTCGCCGGTCATCCGTGACGCTAAACGCACTTTCGGCGAGATTATGTCTCCCCCATCACCCCGCTTCCTCTATGAGTGCAGTCTGGAAAAAAATCGAAAACTGAGGGTAAATTCTCCTGACCCCGGGTCCTGTTCTGCGGGTTGCCGTTTGATATAGCAAACCCCCTAGATGTTCCCAAAGAAATTGGGAATCATCTGGTCCGTATTTCTCTGGGACTCCATCTATGCCCCCCATTTTTTCCTCAAAGTTGCCCGGAGTTAGCACCCTTGGACTTTTTTCTTCAGAGAAGAAAAGATAATTGCCTTTTCACTTCAAGAATGGGGGGCCACTTCAGCTTGTCGATATCGGGAGCTGGCCCCCACGACTTTATTTGTAGCTACAACATTTTCATGTCGCCCTTGCAGTCCTATTACACCTTTACAATCTTATTTGGTCACAAGGGGTTCTTCCACAGCTGTGGAAATCCCCCATTGTTCCCCTTTCCGCAAACCAGGCACTCGGGGCATGAAACCTCCCCCTATCGTCCCCTTTGCTCTTTCCAGTGCGTTTTTCAAAGTAAAAGGAAACGTCTAGTAAATAGACGTTTAGTGTGGTATTTTAAGGGCACACAACATCTCTCCACTCGTCAATATGGTTTTTGTGGGACGCACCATAACCCCTTTTTGTGCTTGGGTACGTATGTTCGTAATGCCTTTGCGAATAACCCTCAGTTTTTTGCCATATTTTTTTCCTTGGAAGGCATATGACACAACTTGGAGGTATAATATTTTAGCCCAAGCCCACTCCTTAGGCCTTTGAGGCAATTACCATCCTTCCTTTAAAACTTTTTAAATGACAGGCATTTCCGTGTTTTGGGGAAAAAATTTTGCTCTCCCCCCGGACTTTGTCCAAACTGAAGGTGTCCCCAGGGGTGTTTTTGGCAAACACTTTTTTCCTTGCTATTAATGATTTTGGGCCCCTTTCTTCCCTCAAAAATTTGGTCATCATCTATGTTGAGACTTTGTATTGCCCGTGCAGGCGCAATGCACCCCTTACAGTTTTCTCCAGCATGCAGTGACCCGGTTTTTAATTTGGGCCCCCACACATGGGGTTTAATTTTTCCCGCACTAAAACCCCCCAAATCACTTTTTACTGACCTCTGTCATCTCTGATTTTTATCCTTTGTACCTCTAGGCTCACGTTCCCCGAACGTGATCAGTCAAGTTTCTGGGCCCCTCTTTTATCTGGTTATCCTGGAAACCTACTTTTCCTTCTGGAAGGGAAAATTGCACAGCCGCTGAACCTTCTTTAAAAAACCCCTTCTCATCTTTCGTGGGGAGCTGATCGTCGAACCCCCCTTAAACCCACATTCCACCCTTATTTTTCGAAATTGATTAGGTGACCAGTCTATTTGCGGCATCTCCGCTACTTCTCTACCTTACCCCATTCATCACCGGATTACGTTTATGCCCGGTGCTTTCCTTTCCCCCGTCGAAAACCTCTAGCAGAAGCGAAAGTTTCCCTCCTTATCCGTCGCCGTGATGCCCATTGCCTGCGCTACTATGTACGCTTCATGATCTCCCCAATCCTTTCCATTTAAGAAGGTCATGAAATTGTAGACTTCCCTTTTTTTGTTCGCCGCCCCGCTTACTCCCTCCCTTTTTTCTTCGCCTTTATTCGCTCTTGTCTTTTTCTTCAACACCACCCTTTTTAGTACATGTAGCATCTCACTTTTCCCCACCCCCCTGGGAGGTCCCCACTGTTCGAGTCTGTTCTTTTTCCCCCCCTTGCTCGAAAGCCCAACTGTTACGGGCGCTTCCCGCTCTCTTTTTCTTACCACTTTCACCCTTTATTCTCATGCCATTGCGTGCACGAGGGTCTAAAATTTCTGAGGCGTAGGATTGCAGCATGTTTCCCCGGGCAGCGTCGTACAAGGGCCCTTTACTATCTTCAGCTAGATTTTTACTGCTGAAATTTTATGCCCCTCCTTTCAGCCTTACCCAAAAGCACTATGCCTGTGTCTATTTGTGGTTGTCTCGACTCCCTTAGTGCTTACAGGCTAACAAAAAATTTGATACACCTCCCCTTAGTCCTCCGATCCAACTTTGGGTACGCCCCATCTTTTCTAAAATAAAGATATTTTTTTGTTGGGGCCCTGGTAGTTGACGTACAGGGGAATGAACAGGCAGAACCCCGCTGCGCGTCACAGTACAAGACCTACCCGTTTCTTACAGAGGTATTCCATGTCGGATATTTTTTCTGTAATATTTCCCACCCCCCCCACACCGTTGGCAAAAAAACGTTGGTCTAATGCTCGGCAAAAAACTTCAGTTATTAAACCGGTATAGGTTATGGCCCTCCCCCTTTTTCCCAGTGTCGGGTTGGGGGACTACTCTCTCCCGTTTCGCATTGGCCATACTCTTACCATGGTATCTCATGGAGAGGCCTTGCTCCTCTCTGTGGAATTTCCCAAACTCCATTATCAGTCAGCCAATTCTGTTGGGCTGCCCATTTTTCAAGAGCACGAGAAAACCTCTGTCGTCGTTTTTGCCCCGCTGCTCTCTTTTACCTTCCCTTTCGCTGATGGACCCCCCTTTATCCCGGGCCTCTTATTGACTTTTTGACAACGACTGCCCCTTATTTACAAATTCTGATACTTTCGCCCTTTCACTTGTATCTCTTGCTCCCCCTACCCCGACTATCCCCTGCCCCGCTGTTTTTTGTAACCTGCTGATCATCCCCCCCCCCTCCTGCCATCCCAAATTCCCCTTGCTTCCCTTCCCTACCCTGCACGCTGTTAGCCCTTGTGGCTTTGCCTTCTTTTTTATTATAATAATAATACCCCTTTTACAAAAGGTTTTTATTGATTATATGGCTAAATTAAAAAACTTGAGATATTTTCTTTATTTTTTGTATTTGAACTTTTTGCATCCTAATGACTATTACCAAAGATGTCAAGAAAATCAGTGGGATGGATGGATTGCATACTTGAAATAGTTTAGGAAAATTTTTGGCTTCGTGGTTGAAAGTGCCAGCCGGCACGTTTGAACATTTAAGCGATTTTGTCCTGAAGGGTAAATTTTCAAAATACTTTGGGTTTCCACACCTTAGCTATATTTTCTTCTTTTCTAATACTGTAATTAGTTTTTGAGTTTATTGTTATTTGGTTAACTTTTTTAATTACTTTAATAGGTTTACTTTACAAATTTTTATACTAAAACAAAATTAAACAATAACCCCTACCCCGGGATCGCATTGTTTTCTGATTTTTAGAATTCATAACTTTTTTTTTTGTCACCCCCCTTACCCCCCCAAAAAGGTTAAATTACCCCCCCTGGGGTAATTTACCCCCAGTTTGGGAACCACTGCGGATAGAACCGAAAAGGGGCTCCTACTTATTTCCTCCATGTTATAATAGAGCAATGTCTAAGGCCCAAACCCTTTTTTTCAACGAAGTCCTAAGTGAAGGCGAAGATTTAGGTCTCGATTTATTGTTCAGCCGATCCTTACAACCCGGATTTTCAAATCTGAAATATTCTACGATCGCCCTTTTCAAGATTCTGATATTAAAATGCTATCGAAAGAAGATTTAATAAGGGATCAGTTCCTTGATCCATCCCTAGAGAAATCACGAGAGATAGCTATTACAGAAGACGACGCCCAAGACCTGGACAATTGTTACTATCTTGCTAATGGTATATTAATGAGAAAGGAAAAGTCTCTTTTGTCTTCCGACGATCATCTGTCTACCAGCAAACATCTAGTAATGCTACCTAGCACCTTCAGAGAATTGGCTATTTGTTTCGCCCACCATAGTCCCATGGGAGGACATTTGGTAGTAAAGAAAACGCTGGGCAAAATAGCCAAGCATTTTCATTGGCCCATAATGAAGGAGACTGTGGAAAGCTATCTAAAAGGTTGTCAAGTCTGCCAAGTGGCCGGCAAACCTTCGCACACACCTCCACCAGTTCCCCTCATTCCGATTCCCGTCAGTGGTGAGCCCTTCTCACGTCTGATAATAGATTGTGTTGGTCTGTTACCCAGGACTAAACAAGGGAATCAATATCTGTTTACAATTATGGATGTCGTTACTCGATATCCAGAGGCTATCCCTTTGAGAAAAATTAATTCTCGCATCATTGTTCGAGCTTCGCAAAAAATTTTCTCACAGGTGGGGATTCCCCGAATAATTCAATCCGATCAAGGTTCAAATTTTGCCTCTAAGATGTTTCGTTATGCCTTATCTCGCCCCGGAATTAAGTCCGTATTTTCTGTTGCTTATCACCCTCAGTCGCAAGGAGCCCTCGAACGATTTCATCAAACATTAAAATCAATGATGAGAGCGTACTGCGAGCAGTTTTCCAGAGATTGGGACGAAGGAATACCATTCCTCTTGTTCGCCTTAAGGGAAAGCAAACAAGAAAGCACTAGGTTTAGTCCATTTGAATTAATTTACGGACACCAAGTACGCGGCCCCCTCGCCGTACTAAAAGATTCATGGACCGGAAAATCAGAACCCTTGTTTAAAACAACTCCAACTCTAATGCAAAAGCGTTTGTCACAACTGAGGGAATTAGCCTCAAAAAACTTAGCTAAGGCCCAATCCAAAATGAAGCATTGTTATGACAAACGCACACGCTCTCGTTTCTTCAAACCAGGTGACAGTGTGATGGCACAGAATTTCTTACCTGGACACGCTCTGCAACCTAGATACGAAGGTCCTTTGGAAGTGATTGAGCGGCTCAATGAGGTAAATTATGTACTACAAACTCCAGGAAAGAGAAAAGCAAAACGTACTTATCACATAAACCAACTTAAGGCTTACCACCCTAGTATCGTACCAGTTTCGACAGTTCTTCCTTTAGCTGAAACTGAAAATGTAAGTCTGCCCAGCATCTCTAAAGTGATAGAAGTACGTTTAAAAAAATCAGAGACATTGCAATCTCTTGATACCTTTCTTATGGACCTTGATTTGAAGAAAGCAAAAGATATCAAAGACTTGATATTACGTTATGAGGTTTTTATTCAATGACGTCCCTAGGTGTTGTACATTGGGAATTCACGACATAGATGTACAAGGAGCAAAGCCTTGCAAACAGTCACCTTATAGGGCAAGTCCACTCAAACAAGAAACATTAAACAAAGAAGTAGAATTTTTTGTTTGTCCCATGGACTCATAGAACGGAGTAAAAGTCCGTGGGCCTCGCCCTGTATATTAGTTCCCAAGCCTGATGGAACTTCTAGAATGTGCACTGATTATCGTAAGGTTAATGCTCTCACGGTACCAGATGGTTTCCCACTACCCCGTATTGATAATCTAATAGACAGAGTATCAGGAGCCGCCTATATCACCCGTCTGGATTTATTAAGGGGCTATTACCAAGTGCCGCTTACCCAGCGAGCCCAAGAAATATCCGCATTTACTATACAAGGCGGATTATTCAATTATCGTGTTATGCCCTTTTGGTTGTGTAACGTGGCCTCTACCTTTCAGCGCCTGATGAACCTGGTGACCAATGATTTAGAAGGAGAGGATGCATATCTAGATGATCTTGTTATATATAGCAATGAGTGGGAGCAACATTTAATTCGCCTGGAAACCTTATTTAAGAAGTTAGAAAAGTACAACTGTCAGTTTGGACAAGCCAAGATTAAATACCTCGGTTTTTGTATAGGTCAGGGTGAGGTACGTCCTGTTGATGTAAAAGTTTTTTTTATATTTTATTTATAACCAATACAGTATACATAAATATAAAAAATAAAAGGAAACAGTATGGATCTGAATCCTGAAGGTTCGGCCATTGACATAAGAAAACCAAATAACATAATAAACTAACACAAATGGATTGCACCTATACTTGCAAGATATATCTGTATAAAATACAACAATAACTTAAGGCAATAACATAGCTACAAATAAACACAGTAACAGGGTCATGAACTGACATATATAAACATTCAATGACTCAAAACCTAACTTACATATAAATTTTACATTTAACATGACATATGACAAAGACTCATACAATTGAAAATAATATATACAAGAAAATGTAACAGTTACTTCCAGCCCTTCTCATTAATCAGTAAACCAAAACCTAACATCATAATCCTACTAGAACATCTACATACTTATTCCTAACATTACAGCTTTACATTACCAAAATACAAATAAACATACAAAGAAAAGAGCTTAGATCTCAAAACCGACTCATTACATTTACACTTAAACCCGTATACAACAATCTCAGACACAAAAGGAATGCGTCTAAAAAAAATTACTTCATATGGTAAAGAACGATACCGTTGTATAATGCTATACAAAGTGCATTGAAATGACAATTGAAACAAAGTAACGAAAGGGAACATACAACAAGAAATGTGTTGAATACATATAAACCTACACATCACATACACCACATGTACTATCTTGTATAACACCTTTGAGGACAAAAGGAGAATCCAACATACTTAGATCATGCCTTGTGTCACCTCAAACCATCAAACACACAAATACTGTGAGATGTACCCTCTCACACATTATACACACAATCATGTAGTGCAAACACCACTACTTGCATATTAAATTCGATACCTTCTGAAAAACAATGTGAATAACATATCTTACACAACAACCCAGACCACTCACATCACAAAAGAAGCTTATTTATTATATTACCAAACTACCACACACGCTAACATCTATACACATTCCATACACAAGGGAAAAAATAGCCCGCCGCAACCCCTTACTTTACACTTAAATCTCTTAAATCCTTCAACCTGAATCTACGATAACCCTCAGTAAATGCTGTCTCCCATCTTCCCCCATAAAGATCCCTATTGCGGCACTTTGTTCTATACATCGTGGCCGCTAACACTCTTATCCTTTCCTCGACTCCCACCTCCCTCATTGCCCAAGATATATAAATAAAATCTGTGACCACATACGCAACCGCATTCACCACCTGCTGACTCCCCCCACCTATATCTAAACTTAACACCCGCAATACCTGTAATCCTTCCCCACCCACTAACCTAACTACTCTACTTAGCCAGACCCTCACATCTTCTAAACAAGTACAAAAGTACACAGCGTGAAAAATGGTTTCCGGCCATCCACACGCCTTGCACTCCCCACCTTCCCTTAATCTCCTATTAAATAACACAACCCCAGACGGCAAGATCCCATGTAAAAACCTAAACATAACCTCCCTGACACTTGGTTTTACACGTAATTGTTGAAGACATTTCCATACAGAACCCCATGCATACATAGGGTATGCCCCCTCAACTGCCGCCACCACAGACCCACCCCCCACCCTCTCAAGAACCTTCAATTTAAGCTGTTTCGGATCCCTTACCTTCAGCACATTCGCTGCCTGACCACGGTGGAGTGAGGTTGTCTCGGCACCCCTCTGCTGTCTTCAGGCGAGCTACCTTAGTTCAGCAACAACCATTGAGTAGTGAGGACGTGCGCTGCTCATTGGGATATCAACATGGCGGAACATACAGTACGGGGAGTGAATCTATCTGCATAGAGCTGGG
>NC_069482.1:274428-302915 GCF_026875155.1 Cherax quadricarinatus | reverse complement strand
GACTTTTTTTTTTGACAACGACTGATTACTTCACAAATTTGATATTTCAGCCTTTTCTTGTATCTCTTGTACCCTACCCGTACTACCCCTGCCCCGCTTTTTTCTGAAAACTGCTATCACCCCCCCCTCCCTCCTCCCACCAATTCCCTTGCTTCCTTCCCTACCCTGCAGCGTGTATAGCCCTGGGCTTAGCGCTTCTTTTTGATTTAATAAAAATTCCCCTTTCAAAAAAATTGTTTTTATTATTGATATATATGGCTAAATTAAAAACTTGAGATTTTTTTTTTTTTTTTTTATTGTATTTACATTGGCATCTCAAATGACTTTTAAAAAGATGTCAAGAAAATCAGTGGGTGGATGGGTTGCATCTTGAGTATTTTTGGAAATCTTGGCTTCGGGGTTTTAAAAAGTGCCAGCCGGGATCTTTTGAACATTCAAGCGATTTTGTCCTGAGCAATTGTCAAAATACTTTTGGGTTTCCCACCATTAGCTATTTTTTCTTCTTTTTAATACTGTATTTTATTTTTTGATGTTTATTGTTTTTTGGGTTTAACTTTATTACTTATTTAATAGGTTTATTTAAAACTTTTTTACTAAGACAAAGTTAACATAATCCCATACCGGGGTATCGCATTTTTTTTGATTTTCGAATTCAAATTTTTTTTCTGTCACCCTCCATTCCCCCCCAAAAAGGGTTAATTTTTACCCCCATGGGGAAAATTTTTCCCCCCAGTTTGGGAACCATGCGGCAAAAAGTCAAAAAAAGAGGCCCCTCCCTTATTTCCTCTCAATGTTATAACTAGAGCAATGTCAGGACCCTCAAAACCCTTTGTCAACTGAAGCCCTAAGTAAAGGCGAAGATTTAGGTCTCGATTATTTTTCAGCCGATCCTTAAAACCCCGGATTTTCAAATCTGAAATATTTACGATGGGCCCCTTTTTCAAGATTTCGTTTTAAAAAAAATTTCTAATCGAAAAAAGATTTAATGGGGGGATAGTTCCTTGACCTCCTGGAAAAAATCACGGGTACTATTACAGAAGAGGGACGCCCAAGCCCTGGCAATTGTTATATCTTGAAATGGTATTAAGGAAAAAGGGAAAAAGTTTTTTTGTCTCCGACGATCATCTGTTACCAGCAAACATTAGAAATGTACCTGCCCCTTTCAGGAATTGGCTTTTTGTTTTTCGCCCCATAGCCCCCAGGGGAGGACTTTTGGGTTTAGTAAAGAAAACGCTGGGAAAAATACCCAAAGCATTTTAATTGGGGCCCAAATAAAGGGAGACTGTGGAAGCTATCAAAATTTTGTCAAGTCTGCAAGTGGCCCGGGAAACTTCGCACAACCCCCACCGTTCCCTCATTCCGATTTCCCCTCAGTGGTGAGCCCTTCTCCGTTGATAATAGATTGTTTGGTCTGTTACCCCGGACCTAACAAAAGGGATAAATTTTTTACAATTTGGAGTCGTTACTCGTATCCCGAGGGGTTCCCTTTTAAAAATTAATTTCGATCTTGTTCGAGTTCGCAAAAAATTTTCTCACGGTGGGGATTCCCCGAATAATTCAATCCGATCAAGGTTCAATTTTTTCCCCTAAGATGTTTCGTTTTGCCTTTTTCTGCCCCCGGGAAATTTAAATCCGTATTTTTTGTTGCTTATCACCCTCAGCGCAAAAGGGCCCCGAAAGTTTTTTCAAAAAATTAAAATCAAGATGAGAGGTATGCGAGCAGTTTTCCCCAGTTGGGAGAAGGGAATACCATTCCTCTTGTTGCCCCAAGGGAAAGCAAACAAAAAAACTAGGTTAGTCCTTTGAAATTAAAATTTTCGGACACCAAGTCGCGGCCCCCCCGCCGTCTAAAGATTTAGGGCCGGAAAATCAGAACCCCTTTTTTAAAACAATCCAACTTAATGCAAAAGCGTTTGTCACAACTGAGGAATTAGCCCCAAAAAACTTTGCTAAGGCCCAATCAAAATGAAGCATTGTTTGAAAAGCCCCGCTCTGTTTTTTCAAAAGGTGCAGGGATGGCACAGAATTTCTTTCTGGCCGCTTGCAACCTAGTCGAAAGGGCCCTTTTGGGAAATGTTGAGCGGCTCAATGAGGTAAATTATGTACTACAAACTCCGGAAAGAGAAAAACAAAACTTTTATCATAAACCAATTAAGGCTTACCCCCTAGTATCGTACCGTTTCGACAGTTCTTCCCTTTTGCTGAAACTGAAAAAGTAAGTCTGCCCGCTCTCTAAAGTGATGAAGTCGTTTTAAAAAAAAAGGCATTGCATTCTTGATCCTTTCTATGGGCCTTTATTTGAAAAAAGCAAAGATTCAAAGACTTTATATTTGTTATGGGTTTTATTTGGAGTCCCTAGGTGTTGTACTTGGGGAAATTTACGACATAGGTACAAGGGCAAAGCTTGCAAAAGTCCCTTATAGGGGAAGTCCACTCAAAAAAGAAACATTAAACAAAGAAGTAGAATTTTTGTTTTCCCGGACTTAGAACGGAGTAAAAATCCGTGGGCCTCGCCCTGTATATTTGTTCCCCAAACCTGATGGAATTCTAGAAGTGCACGATTTCGAGGTTAAAGCTCTCCGGTCCCCAAAAAGGGTTTTCCCCCTACCCCCTATTGTAAATTTAAAAGACAGAGTATCAGGAGCCCCCTATATCACCGTCGGGGATTTATTAAGGGGCAAATACCAAGTGCCGCTTACCCAGCGAGCCCAAGAAATATCCGCATTACTATAAAAGGCGGATTATTCAATTATCGTGTTATGCCCTTTTGGTTGTGTAACGTGGCCTCTACCTTTTAGCGCCTGATGAACCTGGGGGACCAATGATTTAGGGAAGGAGAGGATGCATATCTAGATGATCTTGTTTATATATAGCAATGAGTGGGAGCAAATTTAATTCGCCTGGAAACCTTATTTAAGAAGTTAGAAAAGTACAACTGTCGTTTGGACAAGCCAAGATTAAATACCCCGGTTTTTGTATAGGTCAGGGTGAGGTTTCGTCTGTTGATGTAAAAGTTTTTTTTTATATTTTTTTTTATAACCATACAGTATCATAAATATAAAAAATAAAAGGAAACAGTATGGATCTGAATCCCGAAGGTTCGGCCTTGACATAAGAAACCAAATAACATAAAAAACTAACCAAATGGATTGCACCTATACTTGCCCAAAATATATCTGTATAAAATACAACAATAAATTAAGGCAATAACATAGCTACAAATAAACACAGTAACAGGGTCATGAAAATGACTATAAAACATTCAATGACTCAAAACCTAACTTACATATAAATTTTACATTTAAATGACATATGACAAAGACTCATACATTTTAAAATAATATATACAAGAAAATGTAACAGTTACTTCCAGCCTTCTCATTAATCAGTAAACCAAAACTAACATCATAATCCTACTAGAACATCTACATACTTATTCCTAACATTACAGCTTTACATTACCAAAATTACAAATAAACATACAAAGAAAAGAGCTTAGATCTCAAAACCGACTCATTACATTTACACTTAAACCGTATACAACAATCTCAGACACAAAAGGAATGCGTCTAAAAAAAATTACTTCATATGGTAAAGAACGATACCGTTGTATAATGCTATACAAAGTGCATTGAAATGACAATTGAAACAAAGTAACGAAAGGGAACATACAACAAGCATGTGTTGAATACATATAAACCTACACATCACATACACCACAGTACTATCTTTGTATAACACCTTTGAGGACAAAAGGAGAATCCAGACATACTTAGATCATGCCTTGTGTCACCTCAAACCATCAAACACACAAATACTGTGAGATGTACCCTCTCACACATTATACACACAATCATGTAGTGCAAACACCACTACTTGCATATTAAATTCGATACCTTCTGAAAAACAATGTGAATAACATATCTTACACAACAACCCAGACCACTCACATCACAAAAGAAGCTTATTTATTATATTACCAAACTACCACACACGCTAACATCTATACACATTTCCATACACAAGAAAACTAGCCCGCCGCAACCCCTTACTTTACACTTAAATCTCTTAAATCCTTCAACCTGAATCTACGATAACCCTCAGTAAATGCTGTCTCCCATCTTCCCCATAAAGATCCCTATTGCGGCACTTTGTTCTATAATCGTGGCCGCTAACACTCTTATCCTTTCCTCGACTCCCACCTCCTCATTGCCAAGATATATAAATAAAATCTGTGACCACATACGCAACCGCATTCACCACCTGCTGACTCCCCCCACCTATATCTAAACTTAACACCCGCAATACCTGTAATCCTTCCCCACCCACTAACACTAACTACTCTACTTAGCCAGACCCTCACTCTTCTAAACAAGTACAAAAGTACACAGCGTGGAAAAATGGTTTTCCGGCCATCCACACGCCTTGCACTCCCCACCTTCCCTTATCTCCTATTAAATAACACAACCCAGACGGCAAGATCCCATGTAAAACCTAACATACCTCCCTGACACTTGGTTTTACACGTAATTGTTGAAGACATTTCCATACAGAACCCCATGCATACATAGGGTATGCCCCCTCAACTGCCGCCACCACAGACCCACCCCCCACCCTCTCAAGAACCTTCAATTTAAGCTGTTTCGGATCCCTTACCTTCAGCACATTCGCTGCCTGACCACGGTGGAGTGAGGTTGTCTCGGCACCCCTCTGCTGTCTTCAGGCGAGCTACCTTAGTTCAGCAACAACCATTGAGTAGGGGAGGACGTGCGCTGCTCATTGGGATATCAACATGGCGGAACATACAGTACGGAGAGTGAATACTATCTGCATAGAGCTGGTTCGTGGTACGTTAAGTGGAGATACGATGAACGTCCTTCTCCCTAACATCATCAGGGATACATATGGTATTCCCAACGAGGAACTGTATGGCGTCGCCCTTAATGGTTTAACAAGAATCTTTGTGAAATTTCTACGAGTGGATTACTACACAAGAATTGTCGAGCATTACAGGAAAAAAGCATGAGTGTGAATTCAACGATGGATGTTGTTTTACATGAGTCTCTAAGTACTCAATGGGTGAAGGTACGGAATGTACCCTTCGAGGCTACGGCTTATGGCCTGCAGGAGTTTTTTCAAAGTTATGGGACAGTGCATTCTGCAACAA
Organism: Cherax quadricarinatus; assembly: GCF_026875155.1. Lineage (NCBI taxonomy): Eukaryota > Metazoa > Arthropoda > Malacostraca > Decapoda > Parastacidae > Cherax > Cherax quadricarinatus. Next base: position 297,748 of record NC_069482.1, on the reverse strand, counting down.
GGGGGGTTTGTGGAGGGATGGTCCATATGAAGGAATGCCGGAAGGTTTTCTTACACCTTAAAATGACCTTAACAAGGCCTATACCATCCTATGTTACGATGATGGGTTGTAGAACACAGGTTTATGTGTACTATGCTGGGCAACGGAAAACATGTCGTCTATGTAGCTCTTATGAGCACATGGCAGCCCAGTGCCCTAGGGGGCGGCTTCTCGAATTCTCGACACTCCAATTGTGATTAAAACAGTCGTGTAATTTGGTGCCTGGCTCTGATCCCTCGGGAGGCCGGAGGAATGACCTATGGAGCGAAGAGGTCGACCGGGAGGTGGCGGCGGCGGAGACATGTGTCACTCTCCCAGGGGCGTCGGGGGAGTTGAAGGTGACATCTGAGGAGACTTTCGTCCAGGAAGCTTAAACCCCAGGATGGGTTATTGGCGATGTGATCAAGGATTTTTTGGATGAGGAGGAACCCTGTGCAAAAGGTGTCCTCAGTTCATGTGAAGCTGGAACTTTGGAGGGACAAGAAATTGTTGAGGAAGACTTGAGTACGATTGGGCGGGGCATGTGGTCCCGTGGAGGTACACAGGAGGATTTGTCTGAGGGTGATATGTGTGTAAGTGTGAGTTCTAGGAAACGAACTGCGGCATCAGAGATAGATGAGGTCATTACCCCAGGGCAGAGGCCGGGAAGAAGTCATGGGCAGGGTTGTGGAGCCGGGACACTAGTGGTAGAGGTGTGCCTGAGTTGCAAATTGGGAAAGGGAGGGGGGGGGGGGACTGCACGGGGAAAACTCGAGTGGCAAAGGAACACGTAATATGAAAATTTGCGGGTGGGTAAATCCCAGAGGCATAGGGGAAACCCGCCCTTCTGTAATTTTCAGATGTGTCACGCTTAATGTTAATGGACTTAAGACTGAGGTCAAGAAAGTTTGGTTGGAGTGGTTTTTAAGGCGGTTTGATTTTGGGACATATGCTTTTTGCAAGAGCATAATCACAGGGCTGGTGTGTGTTGAGGGTGAAAGGATATGGGATTTTATGTAACCAGTGGTTTGAAATTGAAAGGTGGGGAAAGCAGTTGGGGTAAAGGAGACCAGCCCTTGCGTGTCATCGGTTGGGAAGAGGGGGGGGGTGGGAGGATCGTGAGGGTGGATGGGTCTGGGGTGAGAGTCGAGTTAGTTTCGTGGGAGTTTACATGCCAGAAAACTAGAAATATCAGGGTAAAATTTGATTTTGTCAGAGGGGGTATTGCTGTATCACTTGAGAGGTTTGCCTGCTATAACAGTAATAGGGGGTTTGATTGGAATTGTGTGATTAGGAGTGGTGATGTCGAACCGAGAGGGGGGGGTTTTTGTGCTGAGTGTGCTGAGGGATGTTTGCGAGATATTGGGGTTGTTGATGTGGTGGGGAGGGGGGGTTACCTAGTGGAGCTACGTTCGTCCGTAGGGGATATAAAAGCGCGATTAGACAGAATTTATATTAAGCAGGGTATAGATGTTGTGAGGGTGAAAACCTTCGATGTGGGGTTTTTTGATCACAGAGCGGTAATATCAGATTTGATGTGGGATGGAGTGGTGGTATTTATTCTGGGTACTGGAAATTAAATGTAAGGCTTCTTAAGGAGGAGGGGGAGGGGCCTTTTTTCAGTGATTGGTGGTTGCCTTTTGGGAGGCTAGGAACGGGGAGATAGATCTGTTAGTTTGGTGGGAAATGCAGGCAAAACCTGGAATAGCGAATTTTTTTAAGGCTAGGGGACGAGAGGAGGCGAGGTGGCGTTTTGGGTTGCAAAATTATCTGGAGGGACAGTTGCAAGATTGTTTTGTTGGGGGAGGTGGTAGGAGGGAATGATATGGACAGACTGCGGAGTAGAATAGCTGAATTAACAATGATAGGTTTGATGCAATTGGGGTTTAGGGCGGGGTTAGAGGATGTTTTGTGGGGTGATAACCCGTCTGGGTAGTTTTACGTAAATTTCGGGACCGACAGAGTGTAACCACCATTTACAATTGGAGACAAGCCTGGGGTGGGAGGGTATCCAGTGGGTCGAGTCCTATCCAATAGGGGAAAGTTGAGTCTCTATGCTGATAGTTGGTTTAGAGAGAAAGGAGTTGGAGGGAGGGGGGTTCCTGGGAGGGTATTTTTGAAGGGGGGTTTCATAGCGTTTTAAAGTGAGCAGGATTGGGAGTGGGGTTGGAGGTTGGTATAAGTAAGGTTGAGGTGGAAGAGGCAGTTTTCGGGATGAGTCCCGGGGGAAAACACCAGGGATAGACGGTATTCCAAATGATTTTTTATAGAGCACATTGGGGGGGGTATTAGGCAGTGTTTTGTTAGGCTTTTGGGACCATATGTTAACTAGGGGGAAGTTGGGCATATCGCAAAGTAGGGTGTCATAGTTTTGGTGCCAAAGAAGGGGGGGGGTAGAGAGTTGAGTGCTTACGTGCAATATCTTTGATGTGCGCTGATTACAAGGTTTTTGCGAAAATTTTGGGTAATAGATGAAGAAGGTCATGGGGTGGGTGATCATGGGGGACAGTTTGGTATCCCGGGGAGGAGTATGGGGGTAGGTCATGGTCGTATTCGGGATTTCCTTGAGGGTAGAAATTAAGGGAGGTATTCTAGGTCTGGATTGGGAGAAAGCTTATGATTATGTGGATGGGGAATTTTTGATTGAGAGTATGGTGAGAAGGGGTTTTTGGAGGGAGGGTGGTTGGATGGGTGAGGACTTTGTATGAGAATGCATCAATGAGAGTACAGGTAAATGGGGGTTGGGTAGTTCAGAAAAGCATGGGAAGGGGTTTAAGGCGGGGGTGTCCACTCTCCCAAATACTCTTTGCATGTATGCAGAATCCTTTCTATGTTCTGGTTGATGGTGGGATGGGAAGGTTGGGGGAGAGTGGAGGTATTGTGGGAATATTGTTGGTTATGTAGATGATACAACTGTTTTATTAATGGGATTGAGATTTAGGAAAAGTGGGAAGGGTAATTGAGATTTTTGGGAATGCTACTGGGATGAGGGGTTAATAAGCAAAAATCACGGTTTTTGGAAAGGTAGGCGCTTGGGTAGGAGGGGCCCTTGGGGGAGGAGTTTGGTTGGTTACTGTAGATAGGCTAAAGTTTTTGGGATTTTGTTTTTGGCAGATGCACAGGAGAGCAGGAGGGTTAATTCAGAAATGGTAATGGACAGAGCTTTGAGTAGGCTGAGGGGTCAAAGGGGCCCCGGGGATGTAACCTTGCATCAAAGGGTTGTGGTGGTAATACGCTGATTTATGTAAGGTGTGGGGAGTGGGGGAAAATTTACCCATTAAGAAGTCAGGATTATGGAAATGCAAAGAAGGGTTTTAAAGGTATGTGTGGGGCTATGGGAGGGCGGGGTTTGGGGCAAAGATGTAGTAATGACTGCGGTAAGGCAGGGAGGACTGGGATTGTTGCATTAGGGTCTAGGGTGAAGGCGCTATATGTGAAGCGAGGTATATTCGGGCAGGGGGGGAAAGGGGTTTCGGGTGGGGGAGGTGATGGGGGTTTACCGCAAATGGTGGGGGGCAGGGACTTAGTGGAGTGTGAAGACATGTTGCGGTTTATGTTAAAGGTATGCAATTTTAAAAAAAACTCAAGGTAATAACGGTTAGTGGGTGTGGGTCGTCGTCAGGAATTAATGCAAGGGATGGCAGTGTATCCCACATATGATTGGAGAGGGATATGGGTGGAATTTAGTAAATTAAGATTACCGGCAAGAGCGAGGGAAATTTTGTATATAGATTTCTTATGGGACGTTAGAAATCGAAAGGGGTTTGCTAAGACGAATGGGTTTTGGGGAAAGAGGCGTCATGCGCTTTTGTGGGGAAGTTGAAACGGCTTTTCTGTAGTATATTTTTTGTTCTGCATTGGAGGTGGTAAGATTGTGGTTGAAGAGGGTTTTCTTTTATTTGGGGGGGGGGAAGATATCCCCCCTTTTGGGGCTTTTTTTTTAAATTTAAAATTTACAATAAAGGGGAAGCGCTAAACCGGAGGTTTAAATACTGCGCCTGGGGGGGTATGTGGAAGGCATTTCAGGCTTAAATTTTTGGGGAACTGGAGCACAGTTTCCAATTCCCTAAATCAAGAGCCCCTCACCAACATCAAGGAACCTTCCTTGAGGGGCCTTAGGGCTTTAATGTTAGATATGGAAGGGGTACCAAAGAGGTGGGAAGGGCTATCAGATATGTAATAGTTGATTACTTGTATGTTTCTTGGGGGATGGGGAGGTGGAGGGGAAATTAGGATAAAAGCGTTGGCGGCGAGTTTTTTATAGGACAGCATGTAGGAACAAACCAATTATATGGGGGAAGGTGGGTAATTATTTTTCCCGGAGGGATATCGTGATTTAAACTGTTGAACGTTTACTCCGTTTGAGAAATGGGGTGAGAGGAAAGGGGGTTTGGTCTCTTCAGTGGTGCGCCTTCTGGTGTGATTGGAAGCCTGGTGAGGTATGGTTGATTAGTTTGCATGGTGGTTGATGTGGGGTAAAGTTTATTGTAGGAGTATGTAGACCTTATGAATTTTTGTAAAATCACAGAGTCAAAGTTGTATGTGATTTTCGGTTTTCCCTTATTGTTTAAGAATCATTTTATATAGGAAGGTTTATATTTATATGTATAATGTGAGGTTATGTCTTGTATATTTTTTAATCTGAAGATAGATTTAGCCTTGACTTTACACCTCTTTTTTTTTATTATTGTATTGAATATGTACATTATGCACTATGTACGAAAATATATATAGTATTTGATGGGGTTGATATATCCCCTTATTTTGTATGGAAGGTCCTTTATATATTGAGTTTTTAATCAGTAACATTAACTTTGTGTATGTAGGTGTGTTTGGGGGAACCAATGTCTTTGTATAGTTCTATCATAGATTGTAATATTTAGTTTATTTGCAGACAAGTTCATTTAGCGATTTATTTCTATGTATGATTAGTTTGTTCTTATGAATAAGTGCACTTACCGTATGTGTTTTGCATGGTATATGTATACATATATGATTTGCAGGACTCGTTCCTAACATGTCTTAAAATTTGACCCTGATGTTTTTGTTTGGAAGTCTGCTGGGTTGGGTTTATTTTAGTAGAAATTGTTTTCAATGACCATTCATTAGGAAATTAATGTATGTTTTTTAGAAGTGGGGACTGTACATACGGGGGGGGGGGTAGAAGTGTCAGCTGTGTCGGCACTGGCAATAATGAGTATTGTAAAGGAGTTTGAAGATTATGTGGATTAATAATATATAAATAACAAAGTGGAAAAAATAATGCGATTGTAGGTTTGGGTTTTTCCTTTTGGTTATAATAATAATGATGTAATCTTACTTAACATAGTTACATTGGATGTAATGTATATGGGATGAGGGACAGGTGTGACAACACAACGTTAATCGTCTGTGTTCATTTAGACAATGAGATTTATAATTTTGAGTAAGAATGATACGGTGTTCTTTTATTTTTAATGTATTGTGTTGTTTTAAAAAAAAATATAAAAAAAAAAAAAAAACCTTCAGAAAAAACTCGAAACATAGCCTCCCCAAACATTAAATCCCTACCCCTCCACCACCGCTGCATATCCATGCGCAGTCTTTCAAGGCCTCCCCCCCTCACCCCCTCCCTCAACAAACCCCCTTTTCAGAAACACACAAATGTAAAAGTTAGGGCCATTGCCGAGTTTCCTATCCCTCAAAAATAGAAGTCAATACAGAGGTTCCTTGGAATGATTGGTTATTATCGACGTTTCTGTCAAATTTTTCTCAGGTTGCATCTCCTCTTACTGAGTTAACCAGTAGTAAGATGAAGTTTTGCGGGACAAAAAGATTGTGAGATAGCTTTTAATCGGTTGAAGCGGTTGCTTTCCTTCATCCCCCGTATTGAAAGCCCTGACTTTAATCAACCCTTCTATTTACACATTGATGCCACGGTTATGCTGTGGGAGCGGTGTACTTCAGAAATTCCCCCTCTACTGATATTTTGCACCCTATTCTTTTTTTTTCTTCAAGTTGAAATGTCACCAAAAGAATTATGCTACTGTAGAGAAAGAAGCTCTTGCCCTAGTAATATTTTTGGAACCCTTTTGACATTTATCTGGGAACCTCCCCATAAAATTATGGTTTTTTTGATCACAAACCCTTTAATTTATATTAATTCTATGAAATCAAAGAACGCCGGACCCTCAGGTGGGCTCTGAGGATCCAACCTTATTGATTAGTATTCAACACTTAAGTGGATCCCTTAAACATAATTGCTAATGGCCTTTTTCTCGCTCCTAAAAAAAAAAAAAAAGTATACCTTAAAATGTAAAGTTAAGAAATGAGTACTCTTAGAGCCTAATTTATATGTATATTATATATTTTTTGTTAATGATTTTCTTTTATATTGACAGTATGACTATGAAAGCCGTTTCGTTGATGGGACGAAGTATTAAATCCACATGGATGACCCTGACAGTCATGTCCAAGAATCCTATTCTCGAATTGTGATGGAAGCCACTCCAGATAGTTCTTCCGGCCATTGTTCCAAAAAGCTCATCTTCTGGCAAATAACCATGCTGATCGAGTTCTTTCTTCTCCATTCTTCCATCGTACTACATGCCTTATTTACCAAGAGGACGCTTACTATAAATGAGATATTACCAAGGACGCTTGCAAACTCCCTACTGCAACCTATAGTCGTACGGGGGGGGGTGTTATATCTTCGAAATTTTTTTTTTTTATATTTTATTTAAAACATCATAAATACAAGGCTGCTTAAAAAATTAAATAGCATCACCATACATAATCTATAGTACAACGAGGTACACACCATAAATACCAATCTTTAACTAATACGTATAGATATATACGACAAACACACCATAAAATACATACGTACGTTTCACTAAACACACACAATAACAAAAGATATAACTGCGTAACAAATATAACACTGGTGGAAACACCACTTAAACCCATTATAACCTACATGCACATCATACAAACAGTTACATTGATGTTTAAACAATAGTTTTTTGTAATTTGCATTCAAAATATACAATTGATTATAGAAAATTTTCCCAAATTAGACACAAATTCAATAATTTACTCTAACACAAATTTATTAACATAATAATATTATATAAAATTTACGATCATATTAATCGTCAGCAATTTCCCTCCATTCCATAAGTGTTCCCAAACTTGATACTAAGAACTACGTTTGAATCACAAAAAAAAATCATAATGTTGCACATATTTATAGGATACAATTGGATAACTCAGGATAATGTAACGTGTTATATCCCTTTAATACTTTGGTGACTCACAGATAATTGAACAGTAAAAGGGAAGGGGTAAACATGCATATATACACATACATATACATACATATGCATATATATATACATACACACATATACACATACACACCCTATACATATACACATATATATGCACGTTCATATGCCCCAAAAATCTGAACCTCCATAACACAGTCAAAAACAAAACAAGAAACTAGTGACTCAAGAATACAACGAGTCTTTACACAAAGGAAGCATAAAAAAATAACAATATGTAAAGGCACCCCAGTCATTTTGTACACAAAAGGTACAATAAGTAACCCAATCCCTGAATCTACAACCACACATCCATAACAACTAAAAAAACATTCATGCCCCAAAATCATATTCACGCAACTACGTCCTTCCCCCAAGAGACGAGCCAGCTATTGCCCACTGACCTACAGACAACTTTTTTCGGCATGCCGTATATTTATCACAGATTCACAAGGGTTTCAAGAGTGAGCCTTTTATAAACCCTCCGAAAAACCCCTTATCCCACCTCCTCCTTCAATTCCCCATTCCCACACATTGTACGATAAAAAGTTATTGCAAGGAACGCCCCTTTTCACCTCACTGACCCCTTTTCCCCGCATTACCACGAATATAATGTAATCCACGATAATATAATCTAAAGCCCGTTCAAAAGTCCTGGTCTAATCCACCCATGTCGAGGGCTTAACGCACGCAGGACCTGCACTCCTCTGCCTCCCACCTCTGTACACCCTACCCAACCAACTCCTGACTCTTCTAAACCTTCGCAAAAATAGACAACGTGAAAAGCCGTGTCTTCCCCCCCACAAACCCACACCCGCCTCCCACCACGACTCTTCTGGATCGTAGTATTGCCCCTGACGGCAATATACCATGTAAAAACGAAACCATGACTTCACGCCCCCCTAGGCCGTAATTTCAACTTGCTAAATCGGAGCCATATATTTTTCCCAAAGAGTACTTGGGGAACAACCTTCTTTCTGGAGCTGCGCACGTACCCCCCAGTAACCTACTTAAAAAACCCTTTTGCGAATGTTCCTCCCTTCCTTACCATCAAAAAAAGCTCGTAGTACAATCTCACATTCCCTTAACTCCATTCCCCTATACCACTTTTTCACCCTCGTATATACTTGTTCTATATTTCCCCCACACACCCACACGCCATAAACCCCCCAAATTTTGAAAAACACATTTCACCCTACGCTTTAAGTTTCCAACAATCCCAAACTCCTCGACGTAAGGTAACATAACAAACCTCACGTTTTAACCCAAACACACCTCGATCCCCCCCCCGAAAGGTAAATACTCTTCTCAATATTCCATGATCGCTGTTCCTGTAATTGGAATACAGCCGCAACGTGCCACACCTACTATACAATAAAACGTTAAAACAAACACAAATTGGGCCAGAGTGGATGTTTGGGGGCCTCAAAACACCCAGACGACCAATGACCTTTTCCAACGTCCTTACTGAAATTTTCCCCCCGCGCCACATCCAAAATCGTCTCTATAAATAATACCGCAAATCTTTAATGACATCGCAGTTGTGTTAACCACGTTACAGTCTCCATTCCACCCCCCTTTTCCCGGTACCCAACCCCATGATCATCGACTTTTCACTATTTACCTTCATACCCCTGGCACGTTCAAACACACGCACAACATCTTCCCAAACCCCTTTTATAGACATTCGTTCACACACCAAAACAGTCGTATCATCCCCATAACCTATTAATGCCGGCCCAAAAAACCCTTCCCCTACCCACCTCCACCCCGGGAACTAACTGTGCTCTCAACCATCCTGTAAAAGGGATCCTGAAAAAAACGCAAATAAGATCTGTGACATAGGGCACCCTTGTCTTAAACCTCTACCCATCTCAAAGTCCGTCCCCATACACCCATTTATTTGTACCTCATCCTTGCCCCCTTATACAGAGTGTTTTACCCACCCAACTATTTCTTCTCCATAACCCTGTCTCCGAAGAAAACTCTGCAGTGCACCTCTTTCCACTCTTCATAGGCAGCTCGCCAGTCCAAGGCCAAATAAAGCCGCCCCCTCCCCTCCCCCTTTGACTCCACAAAATTCTTATAAGCCCGGACCTTCTAACATCGACCTGCCCGGCAACCCTACTGCGATTGGCGAAAAAGACCCTCCCCACCACGCATTTTACCCTATTACCCAAAATTTTTGCGAAAACCTATAGTCTGCACAGAGCAACGATATCGCCCTATACTTTCCCCGGTTTGGCTTTCCCTTTGCCTTTCGGGACCAACACCACAACTGCCGTATTCTGCTATCCCTAACGTAAACCCCTTTTCCTTCATACAATTTAATAATTTTTACGAAAATTCCCAATCAACTCCAATTTCTGCAAATAAAATTCCACCGGTAAACCAATCAATTCCCGGGGACTTGCCCTTCCTCATTCCCTGTAAAGCAATTTCAATTTTCCCCCTCGTAATAAAACCCCCCCCAATGCCTTCCTATCACTGTGACCCAAAATGCACTTAGCATACGTGCACACCTTACTTAATTCCACTTCATCCACGCCACTACTAGTCCAGTGTTTTTTATACCATGTATCCGCATATGCACTCATAGCTTTTGTGTTTCGTATCACTTGACCTGCTCTATGGATTCCCATCGTCTCGTTTACCTCCAAGCTCGGGATTGCCGTCAGCGCCTGCTTTTGCTTTTGTTGTCTCAACACACACGCGGATGGCCTATCTCCCCACAATTATTATTATTATTACAATCAAGGGGGAAGCGCTAAACCCGGAGGATTATACAGCGCCTGGGGGGGTATGTGGAAGGCATTCAGGCTTAATTTGGGGAACTGGAGCACAGATCCAATTCCCTAAATCAAGAGCCCCTCACCAACATCAAGGAACCTTCCTTGAGGGGTATCTCCCCACAAAACTTCTTCTAATCCTGCTTGCACCCTCACCGCTTGAAACCGCTCATTATGCAACGTTCGCAAGCTCTCTTTTATGTCTACAATCTCGTCCATGGGGTAAACACCACTAACCGATCCCTGCCCATAACAACTTCGTAATCGATCCTCTAAATAATTCGCTAGCCCATATTTTAAAGTGTTTATACGCCTACCCTCCCTCAATAAAAGGACTTTATCCTTTCCTTTGCCACCCAGTCCCCCACGTTACAATGTTTCCCCTCCTGAGCTTCCCTTGAAAGCTCATTCCACGCATAGAAAAACCTCCAACCCTTCCTCATCACTTAACACACTAATATTTAATTCCAATAATTCTATAAATTTCGGCCATTCCCCCCCACCCTAACTCCACTACAACTGCCTATGATTGACAAGACCGTCTCCACCGTATTAAAAGACTTTACAACTACTCCTGCGAAATATACACTCTGCTAACCTTGCAGCTATCCCCTTCTGATAAAAGTATGTTCTGTTTCCCACACCCCTCCCCAAAAAACATCTCTTAACTTAACATCCCTCAACAAAACTCTGAGAGGTGCAGACACATGCCAGCCCCTTTGGGTTCGACGTCAGCCGCCCTTATGACACAGTTCCAGTCACCCCCACTATCGTACTTCCGGAAGACCACGCAAAAAATAAACAGGTCCTCACACACAAAATCGTTCGAACCTTCGTGTCATTCTCCGCAGGGGCATAGACAACTTTCAAGGATACCGCTTTCCCATCCAAGTCCCATCCACTCGCACACCCCCCCCCACCCCCCTCACATCTCTGCAACACAAACGGGCTCGTCTCTTTTATTAAAAGACCCACACCACCTTTCAAACGAATAGTTGGCAGGGTCAGTACTGTATAACCTGCAACCTGCAACACTTCTCCTTCTTTGAAATTGTGTTCTTGAAGGAAGAGAACATCAATTCTAGTTTGCTAAGAAAATACTCAACCAATTCTCTTTAATCTAGTACACAAAAACCCTTAACATTAGCAGTCATACACCTAAGGCCCGTTATATTTTCCAAACCCCTTTTCCCCTTCTCCTCCCGTGGTTCACCACTTGATTTGTTAAGTCTATGTGTCTTCTTTACAGTACCTTCCCATTCGCCCCCTTCTTGCGATGGTGTCCCTCATGACCCCCCCTCCCCACCCCTCCCCTCACCCATCCTCTCAGTTTTTTTTCCCAGTCCTCTGTGCCGGCGTCAGTACGTCATCCCAATCTGACGTAGCTGCCCGTTTCCTGGTACGTTCTTATCCTCCATGTCAAGATCCGAGGAAGCCTCACGGTGTACCTCAACATCCACCTCACAATGAGGTATGAAGTTCCCGATGTCCCCGTCTCGTCGTCCTTTGCGGAGTCTCGTATTTTTGACAATCCGGATCAGAAAGTCTCCAGCTAAAGTCTTCCGGAGACGGAGCTTCCACCCCTTGCGGTGACAAGGTCCTTAAAGACTTCGTCTAAATCCTCACCGACATTCGTCTCTCGACCAAAACTCAACACGTCATGCCGGGGTACCAATCCAGTAGATGGTTTCGGCAACGACTCAGGTGCAGGCAGCTGAGGGAAGGACTCACTCTCATTTCGAAAAGCCTGTTCCCCATCTCATCCACAAACGACACGCCCTTCCTCTGGACGAAAAGATGCTCACCTTCATCATGTGTGACTGGGGCTACGTTTTTCTTGCACAGGTTTGGTCACGCGTCTGTTCTTTTCACATGCCGCCCTATGTGGTCATACTCTCCACAAATGCGACACGTACGCCGCTGTCCAGGATATAAAACCATTACCTTTTGTCCTAAAATCTTGAAATACACATATGACGGTATGGGTTGGCGCAACGTCATCTTAAGGTGAAGTACCTTCCGGCATACCTGTGTAGGCACCCATTATCCACTTACCTTTCTGGCAGAATGCACAGTTCCATATTCTCAAATACGTTTCTGATGTCAGCTTCGTTGCCTCGAAGGGGACATTCCTCAACTTTATCCCGGTATAAAATCGAGACACGCCACCAGTCTCACACGCACGCAGGAGTAACGTCAAAACACACATCTTGAAAGGGGCGTAACCACGATTCATAAACTGTCGCAGCAAGCAGGGTTTCACAAATACTCTATGCGCTCCGTTCAGCGCTACCCCATACAATTCACTATCTTGTATGCCGTATGTCTCCCTGATTATCTTGGGTAAGAGTATTTGCGCTGAACTAGGTGTAATCGCACCTCGAAGCAGTTCAATACCAATAGTGTTAACGCGTCTGCGATAACAAACCGCCATCTCAACACCAGTAATTTCCCAGCGGTGTCAACAGAGACACAACACCACCTCCTCGTACCACTGCTGTCAGGTTACTGAGGAGCGTCAGGCAAGGGGGTCTACACAGCCCAAGAGCGATGCAGACAATTATCTTCGAAATTGGTCATCCTGTGTTATTTAACTATTGTAAGAGAATATGTTTATCACTTAATATTATAGCGCGAAAGTCCCCGTTTATAGCTAAAATAGAGACTTTCGGCGTTATATTATTATCTGTTAATATATGAAAATACCATGGTATTATAACTATTTTGTTTTATCACTATTTTGTTATTGTCACTATTTTGTTATTAATATCACTATTATTTTATTATTGTTAGGTAGGATTTCTTGTGTATATAGAGTTTAAGTCTCGGAACCATCTGGTGAATTGTTAAATTGTTTATGTCCGGCTGACTGACGTTTGGGTCAGGTGATCCAACCTGACGATGCGTCAACAGACTGACAAATAGTCAGTCTGCTCCCTGCTCTAGCCCTGACAACTGATCAACAGACTGGCAAGTAGTCAGTCTGCTCCCTGCTCTAGCCCTGACAACTGATCGTATATTGGCTCTTACGGTGTACAGTTTGAATGGTTTTGAGAATTGGACTCTAAAGCTGACCCAGTTTGTTCCTCATTGCTCTGAAGATTCTTTGATATTTATTTCTTGGTCGTTCAGTAAACCATAGATACTTTATGGCCAGATTCAAAGGTCTTGTTACATCTTGTACCTTTGTATTTTGAGTTTACAGTCTTGTTAAGACAAAGACCCTAAATGTTAATGAGGACTTAATTACAGGAAGAATAATTAAACTTCCTTATTAATGTGACATTTCCATGATTTTGAACTAAATGTATATGGTAAATTTATTGTACAAAGTATTAAGTTACATTAACTACAAGGAGAAGATAAAGTATTGTATTTAAATACTTTAATAAATTTGAATATTCTATGGAGTTTCCATTTGAAATTATTTACCCTGGACTCTAAAATACCTTTAAATAACTCGGATCCAAAAATCTTGTTGCATAGAAATAAATGGTAACAGGCCACATTCTGAAATTCTTTAATAAATTTTTTTATTGCAACATGTCTATTAATTAAATTCACGTATAATATAAAATATACGGGGTGGGAGGAGAATAATAGATTCAAACAGCTAGGGGAGAACCTTGAGTTTTCCCTGCCGTATGTTTATTCTCTTCTCTGAGAATGAAGGTCCCAGTAATTCTAGAGTGGTACCGCCCTATATTTTATTATATAAAATATATGGATTTCCTACTATCAGATTTCTCTGTTAAGTTTCCTTACCTTGATTCTTTTTATCTTAAGTAGAGCCACAGTCCACTTGAAGCGGTTGCCACTCTTCAACTAACTGTTGGTTACTTTTTCCTCCACACCAACTCTACCCCTTTTCACACTCTTTAAATCCATTTAGGCGAATTTTCAGAATCCTATTTTCCTCTTGGAGAAGTAGAACCTTCTCCTTCAAAACTTTAACCCGAGGTTCCAAAACACTACATGATATATTGCATTGTAATCATGAATGAGTGGTATTCAATAACAATGCGACTAGCTGGGGGATTGAACCCGTGTTGTTTTAGCCTCCTCGTGGTTAGCGAAAAATTCCGGATGCTTAACCCAGGGGACCTACAATCCTACTATGGGATTGTATGATCCTGGGGGTTTTACAGCTAGGAATTTTTTCTCCCCATGGGGCTAAAACAAACATGTTTCAACCCCCCAGCTAGTCGCATGTTGGTATTGTTGGGGAAAAAGGGTAATCAACAGGATTTAAGGTGGATTGCCTCAAGTGGACGTGGTTTCTATTTAAGGTAGAAAATAAAGGAAAGGGAACTTAACAGAAGATCGGGTTGGGGAAAAATCCATTCTGTTCTACATGTGAGTGTGCTTCGTGGTTAGCAAGGTTAAAGTACCATAACTCCTCTGCATATGGTAAAAACATTCGGTTGAGAGTGCTCACGGTAAGATAGATAAAACTGTGCTTTCTATAATGAAGATAGGAGGGTTAAGTGTGTTCCAAGAAGGGGTTTTGATATAGTAAAAGGGCTGGATAATATTATTTCAGGTTATAGGAAAAACCCCATCATCGTCTTAGGGGGTGAAATGCTACGAGAAGGAGAGACAAGAGCGCTGGTAAGTACAAGTCACCCATACAGTAAAAAGGGGCAAAGGGGGAGGGGTCCCAAATCATATATAGATCATCCCTAAAATGAAGTGAGCAATGAATGGATGTCTGGGGCAACGGGGTTGAAAATTTACGGGCTAGACGGGTACTGAAGGGAAATTTTGAAACCCATTTTGAAAAACTGGGAAAAATTTTATGGAAAATGTGATATGAAGCAAGGGATGGGGGAATTTCTCGGGTTTTGGGAGTGGTTGCATAGCCAACTCATTGAGGGGGGCCATTTGATTTTGTCTAAAATTTAAACTAATAGATTATAGAGGTAGGGTGTGTTTGGGGAAAACAATCAAGCTAAAAAAAAAAATTACAATTTAAAAAAAAGGCAGATATTATCAGGATTCCTCAGGGATTTGCTTCATAGACAAATTCCGAAGTTGTTAATGGGCAAAGAAATTATGATCAAAAGAGAAAATAGAGGGAAGAGTAACTGCCCTTTAAGTTATATAAATAAAGTGGGATCTAAGAAAAAAGAAAAATGAGTAAGTTTGTTTCCCATGTACAGGTATGATATTTTGCAAAATAAGAGATTGGTTCAACCTGAAAGTAGGAAATGTTTTTAAATGCCATAAAGGCTACAAACTACCCACATGATGGGGTCAACAAAAGGGGAGTGGCGATGTATATCAGATAAAATTTTAAATGTTGTTTTTAATGATATAAAATTAGAAGCATCAAACCCAGAATTGTTTGGCTACATTTTCTCGGGGGTCGTGACATTTTAAATTTTTGGGTGTGTTTTATAGCCCCCAACTCTTGACGGGGAGTACAGAAAGTGCTAGGGGAAGAAATTCAAAAAGGTGTCTAGTTTAAAAATGTCGTTTTTAAGGGTAGTTTTAACTTTAGACAAACTGACGGAAAAACATGAAGGGAAAAATCTTGAGTATAGTGATTTTCTTGTACGTTTCGAATTGTTTTTTAAACGTTTGGACAGAACCAAATAAGGAAACAATCTGCTTGCACGGTTCTTCCAACAAGGAACACTTATTAATAATTTTGAGGTTAATGATGAGTTGTGAAAACGATACAGGTTCCTTTTGGGCCCAAATTGAAGGGACAAAAATTACCTGGGTGTGCAAAATTGGGAAAACGCCCGGGCCATGAATCAGGAAGGTGATTTTAGTTGCCGATTGATGCTTTTTAGGCATGTTCTAGGGGCCCAAACAACTTATGTTTCAATAGGGAAATTAATAAACCAAAAAATGATCCCAAAGACAAGCAAAATTTGGTCAAGTTTTTTTTTTTTTTTTAAAAATTAAAATAAAAGGGTGGAAATTTTTTAAAAAGGACACATAATGAGTTAAATCACAAATTCCCAATTCCCCCCTTAAAAAAATGATTCAACAGACAAGTTTCGACCCCTAATACCACACACCATATAACCCAGTTTTTTCAGTCATATACCTGTAAGGCTTAAACTTCTGTCAAATTTCCCCCCCCCCCTCCCCCAAATATAACCATCACCAACCTACTGCATTTTAAACTTAACTTTAAAGGAAAAATAGGAAATTCACTACTGAGTGATACAGAACATCTTAGAACAAAAATAATAACAATGAAAGGGATACATGTCTTTTACTTAAACAAGGGACACCTAAACCCGGGGAAAAGAAAACCCCCAAAAGTTAATTTCTAAGAAGGTTGCAATTTTGAATTCAACTCTAAAAGGCAACTTATGTGCAGTCTTAGCGGGAAAACCCTATTCATGCAAATAGTATAAAAATAAAAACTTAATATTAGAAAAAATCACAGAAAAAAAGGATAAAGTAAAAACCCCCCAGCCATGTACGGTCCACAAAAATTTCCCAATACTTCCCAAACACAGCAAAAAAAAAAAAAATTTTTTGGACAACTGCACAAAACAAACTCGATCATAGCCCTAAACTGCTATATCATAGATAACAAAATAATGATTAAGCAAGTACATGTAACAAAAAATATGATTTAAAGCTGCTAGTCATGAAAAACAAAATAATAAATCTAATTTGAATGGATCAAGTTGTCAATCGGCCCCCAAATATCGGCGAGAGAATAATTCTATAGTAAAAGCCCCAATGCATGTAGTCCCATCTCGTACATAAAATAAATGCTATTATTACACATAAATTACACACGGGACAAGCAATGTCCATCATTTCCAATAAATATGCTGCCCTCCCCTCGCTATGCACTGATGTAGCAACCCCCCCCCCCCCTTTGAATACCTTATCCATCTCACTACTCTTGAAGGAAAGGGTTTACTTATGAAAGTGTAAGTCCATGTCCCAAAAAAATGGCCAGCCCCCAAAGGGTGCCAACCCTGGTTCACATATACTCACGCATCTTCACCCAACACTCACGCAAAAATTTGTTGTATCCATTACCAGGAGGGCCCCCCTGTTTTCACCCTGACTCCCTCCCCAGAAAAACACTTTCCAATCGTACCCTCCCCCCCTCTACATTACAAGTCTAAAAAAACCTGTAAGTAAGTTCCCTATTCCTCTGAAAAATCCTTCACCACCTCCTCCCATAAATTTCCTTATTTCTGCATACCGTTTTATGAACTTTATCGCTAACACCTTCTTACCTCAGTAAATGTTTCCCCCCAATCCCCACCCTATATAGAAAATCTGCCATAATGTATCCCCCAGCTGATTACACTTTCCTCCCAACCCCCCACGTCGGACTTAAGCTCTAATACAGAAAAATTTCCCTTTTCCTCCCATCCTATTTTTCACCCTACTTAACCACCCCCTTTACACTCCTCATTCCATACAAAAATATAAATACATGAAAAGCCCCCACTCCTCCCCACCAAATCCCACATCCCCCCCCTAACGACGCGTCTATCCCCTAGAACCCCACCCGACGGAAAATGCCCTGCAGAAAAAAGAAACATGAATCCCGAACACGAGGTTGCACCTATCCTATCAACCTATTCCCTATACTTCCCCTGCATACATGGGGGGAAAAATTCCCCCACAGGGGGCTAAAAACCCCCCGGCTACAATCAAAAAAACCTACCCATTTTAACCTTTGCTGGGTCTCGATCCCCGCCAGAGCCCCCAACACAGTTTACACTCATGCAAATCAACCCCGTATACATCCGTTGAATCTGTTATGGATCCCGGCCCCAAACCCCCCCCCACCCACACTTTCCCTCACCTCCCTTTTATAAAGACAATTTGACCCCCCCGCTTTAAATCCAGCAAACCAGCCCCCCCCTTTCTTACAAGTAAAATTACCCACCCTTTTTAAACCAAAAACGCTCGAACCCCACAAGAATTTCAAAACCTTCCAAGTATGTTCGTTATTTCTGGGCCCCGTTAATGGGAACACGGCTGCCAAAGTGCCTACTTTGCTTACAGTAAGATATTAATAGCAATGGAGTGCAAAGGGTCAAAAGATAAGGGCGCAAAGCACCCCAATCGTCCTGAATCCTTTTACCCTCCTAAGAGTTTTCCGTGCGTGCCACGTTAGATCGTCTGCATAAATCAACCGCAAATTTTTTTAAAGAATTCACCTGCCCCCCCCCACAACTGCCCCTCCCAACAACCCACCGGCCCCAAACCCCCAACCCATAACCGGTTTTTGAATTTCCCCCATCCAGTTCCCTGGAGTTTACTGGAGAGAGTTCCGGGGGGGCAACGCCCCCCCGGGGCCCGGGCTGAGGGCCAGGCCCCCTGGTGGATCAGGCTGATCAACCCGGGTTTTTGGGGTGTGGCTGCACGCAACCAACATACGGTACAGCCCCGGGTGATCCCGGGAAATGATTTTTGGTGCTTTTTCCCGTGCCACTTTAAGACTGCCCGGGGTCTGTTGGTAATCCCCTTAGTGTGCTGGGGGGCAGTTGAACAGTTCGGGGGGCCCCCGACACTTATTGTAGGTCTCTTAAAGTGCTAGTGAACCCTGCTTTTATTGGGGGGGGGTTTCTCGTCTGCCAGTCTTTTGCTTTCGTAATGAGTGATTTTGTGTGCAAGTTCGGTACTAGTCCCTCTGGATTTTCCAAAGGGTATAAATATGTATCTCTCCCCCCTGCGTTCCAGGGAAACAGGTTTGGAAACCTCAAGCGTCCCAATAATTGAGGTGTTTTATCTCCGTTATGCGGCCGTGAAAGTTCTCGGGACATTTTTAGGTCGGGAAATTTTCCCCGCCTTGAAAGGTGCTGTAAATGTGCAGCAAATTCCCCGCCAATAGAAAAAAGGGCCCGAAGATGTCATTATGGGTTGGGCCCCCCCTAGTTTTTAAGGTTTTCATTTTCCCTCCCGTCATTTTTTTAGAAAATGCGATGTACAAAGTTATGGCCTTGAAGGTGAGTCCCCCGACATGTCACTCCCCGGTCTTTGACTTGGGTTTCGCTTATTTTGTGGCCCGAATTTGTTTTTTTACTCTGATGACATTTAATTTCCTCATGTTTACCCAAAACTGAGTAATTTTAAATTTTATCGTTTAACTTCATATTGTTTTCTGCAGCCCCCTGAAAGGTTTTGGTTTATGTCTGCCTGGAGCTTTGCAGTGTCGCAAGGAGACACTGCATGCAGATTCGGGTGTCACTGCAAAGAAGCACGGGGCTGTGGGTGACACCCGTCTATGTCGGATATAAGGGAGGAACAAAAATGGGGGCGAGTATGTGCCCTTTTGGAACAGGCTTTTCACCGTAGCTCTCGGACTTTACTCTGTTTACGATACTCTCGGTTCTGTTAGTAGGAAATTATAGACCACGACCCACTTTTCCCGTTATTCCTTTGCCGCATTTTTTGCGCTATTACGCCTGGTCACACTTGTGAAGGTTTTGCCAAAGTCTGTTTTTTTAAAATCTGCATTTTTTTTGTCTTCAGTGCATTTTGGACCTGTGTAGGGGTCCAATAGTTGAGACAGACAGGACGACCTGTTCTAAACCCCGTTGCCCTGGGTTGTGTAACTGATGGGTTTCTGATGCGTGGTGATCTTGCTTCTTTGGACCCTTTCAAGATTTTAGATAGGGGGTTTGTGTATTGGTCTGTATTCTTTGCTGTTGCTTTACTGCCCCTTTGTGGAGTGGGGCTATGTCTGTTGTTTTTTAGTCGTGGGACGACCCCCGTGTCCATGCTCCCTCCCAAGGGGGAAAAGGCTCGTGATAGGGGCTTCTTGCAGTTTTGATGAACACAGGTTCCATGAGTCCCGGCCCTGGGGGCAGGGCTGGGGGATGTCATTTATCGCCTGTTGAAGTCATTTGGGGCAGGTACATCGGATAGGCTTTGTTAAACAAATTTTTGGCTCATAAAAATCATTTTGATCTTTGATCTCAGTCTGGTTAGCGGGGTTTCTAAAAACGAGTCATATTGGACTTGGGAGCTCATAATTTCCTTTTGTCATCTGTGTATAACCCCTTTGT
Source organism: Cherax quadricarinatus (assembly GCF_026875155.1). Classification (NCBI taxonomy): domain Eukaryota; kingdom Metazoa; phylum Arthropoda; class Malacostraca; order Decapoda; family Parastacidae; genus Cherax; species Cherax quadricarinatus. The sequence goes on along the minus strand of NC_069482.1, from coordinate 277,624 downwards.
TTAAGTAGGGGGCCCCAATATGGACGTTGTTCTCGATTTTGATTTTGGGATGGAGAAGAAAATTTTTTGGGTTTCTTTGATTTCATTTATGGCTTTTAGTTTTCCCCCGATTTCCCGACTCCCAAAGGATTCTTTTAGCTTAAGTTCGAGTTTTATTTTTTGACCATGTCTCCCTGCCATTTCGATATATTTACCTCTTTTAGCCCCTTGTTATTCTTTTCCCTGCCCGAAAGGGAGCGCCTGTCTTTTCTATTTTTCTCTATCCCCTTTTTCTTAGAGGAAAAAGCCCTTTTGCATACATCGAGGCCCCGGTTAAACTGTTCTAGGTAAGTTTTGGGTTGTTTGCTTTTAACTTCCCCCCTTTATATGGGTTTGGCTTGGTTTTTTTGGTCCCACTTTATGTTTTTGTTTTTTGAAGTTGAATTTGGTGAATGCTCCCTCGTCTGTCTCTTTTTTCGGGTTTGGGGTCCACGCATACTGTTAATGTGCCTTGCATCCCCCTCCCCCGATCCGAAAAGTTGTATCATCCCATACCCCAAATTAAAATGGCCCAAACCTCGCAACCCCACCCCTGGTCCCCTACGTGACACATACCTGCTACCAATCATAAAAGGGTCTGATGACGCAAACAATAATTGTGACATAGGCCCCTGCCTAATTCCCCTACCCATTTCAAATCTTCTCACCCAATCGACCCTTAATCTTTCCCCCGTATTCACCTCCATACAACGCCTCAACCCAACCCCCTATTTCATCCCCCAAACCCCCGACCCTGGGAGGCTTTTTTTTTTTTTCCTATCACTCTATCGTATGCCCCTTGCCAATCGAGCGCCATCAAAACCCCCCCCTCCCCCCCCCTTTTGCTCCACGAAATTAAGTAACCCATGCCCCTCCCCCTGGACCCCCTGGCAAACCAAAAATGAGTTTTTTATACACCGCCCCCCACACCTTGACCCCATTTCCCCAAAAACTTCGCAAACAATTTATAATCTGCGCATAACAAAGAGATCGCCGGTAAACTCCAAAGATCGCAGCTGCCCGTGACTGTTAGTTCAGGTACCAATACCATACGACAGCGATTGCCTGCTTCCTCACCATGTCTCACATTCTCCATATCAATTTTAATAACCTAACCAAAAAACGCTTTAACCCAATGTCTCTGATAGAAACTGCTCCGGAGAGTCCATCAATATCCCGGTGATATTGCCCTGTTCGCATTCACTTAAGCCCTCGAGCAATTTCGCCTCGTATCACCCCAGTACTTCCGGTATCGGGACTGTAAGCAACTTGATTCACACTCCCAGACACTCACACCTTCTAAAACAGCATACCTTCCATACCTTCCTCCTCTTCAAGGGGGGCTCCTTGGCGTGGTGAAGAGGCTCTTGTCTGAGGAATTAGACCTATCGGTCTTCTTCTCAGACCGAACCTAATTACCCCCCAATCTCCCCTCCCCTATCCACTCCTCCCCTTTTTCCTTTCCTCCTCCTCCTCCCCACTCCTCCCTTTTGCCCTTCCTCTTTTTGTCCTTTGGGATTTCTCCCACAGGCGCGCTAGTTCCTAGGTAGGGGAAAGGACACGGGGTCCATCCCATTCCGTTGAGTTTCTTGGCGGTGGCGTAGTTTGCCGTGGAATCTGGATTGCCTAGGGATGTCCCGATCCCTCTCCGGTATCCCGGAGTAGCTTTGGGTGTCTTTTGGGCGACGGGTGTATCTCTGGAAGCACCTTTCGGATTCCGGGGGTGGTGGCTGAAGGAGGTATGCTTTGTGGCGGATATCCGGCCGCCCTCTCTTTTGTCCACCGAGGTAGCTCGGCAGATGTGAGGTTGCTATCCCAGATTGCTGGTTTACTGGCATGAAGGGTAGGGTATGGCACGGGTTCCATGCTGCATCTGCGCTACTAGCGGTGTCGAGTCCTCTTGGGCGCGGAGGGAGATTTCTGGCCCTTTCATTCCTCCTAGGAACTATCCCTCCCCGGTCCCCCCTTTTTTTTTTCTTTTTTTTATTTTTATTTTTTTTTTCTTTCTTTTTTTTTTAAAAACAAAAAGAAAGAAGTAACCTAACCATGGCAGCCCTAGTCCATGAACCTGGTACCCCCGGGCCCCTTCTTGATACCGCACCCCGTTCTGACCCCGCCTCGTCTTTGGACCACTCTTCAGACATTCCTCATGCCTCTGTACCTATTGCCGGTGCTGTTTCCTCACCGCTTCAGGTACTGAGGCCTCGACTGACTCCTTCGATTTATCAGACCTTCGCTCTCCTCTGACTATGCTTCCGGCCTCTCCCTCTACGGTGCGGCAATTTTCAAATCGCCGACCCGTTCCACGTCGGACCAACTCTGGTCCCACGCCTAAACGTCAACGACAATTACCTGCTGATGATACTTCCACTTCACCTTCTCGTTCTTCTCAGAAACGATCGACACGTCCTTCACTACCTTTCCACGCTCAGTTTCAGACTGAACAGTGGACTAAATTCTTCACTTTACGACCAACTTCCTCTACTGCCTATCTTTCTGACCATAGTATTGGCAAGGCACTCCTACGCCATGTTGGTAAAGATATTTCTTTTCATGCTCTTAAGAGCGGTACGCGCATCATTACCGTACAGAATGCTACCCAGGCTCGTGAGCTCTCTCGTCTTTCCCATATAGATACTGTTCCTGTCACCCTTGAAAAACATCATTCCCTCAATTCTTGTAGTGGTACCGTTATTTCTGCCCCATACCATAGTTCAACAAAATTTCCAGACATGTGGCACCGACATTCTAGAACAGCTGGAACTCCAAGATCTCCCAACCTCAAGGTAGACACTTACGTTCTTCCTGCCGTGGGCGGAGACGATACCTAGCAATGTGGCTCGTTTAACTTTTGACAGCCGAGAACTCCCATCCTCAGTTTATATAGCAGGACATCGGTTACAAGTTCGAAAGGTGATCCCTACACCACAACAGTGTAGAAATTGCTGGCGATTTGGCCATCCAGCGAAATATTGCAGATCTATCGCCGAATGCCCAGTCTGTGGTGCCGATGACCATTCTAATACGTCTTGCAATCGATCTCCCTCTTGCCTTAACTGTCATGAGGCTCACCCTTCGTACTCTCCCCCGTTGTCAGGGCTATTTAAACGAGCGGGAATCCGTTACCCCAAAGAACGAAGGTCTCCCCTTTTGCCCTGGCAGTTTCTCATCTCCGCCT
>NC_069482.1:215061-273928 GCF_026875155.1 Cherax quadricarinatus | reverse complement strand
TCCCCTTTCCCCGCCCCTGTTTTCTGTAACTGCGATCACCCCCCCCCCCCTCCCATCCAATTCCCTTGTTCCCTTTCCCCTCCCCTGCAGGCGCTTTAGCCCCTTGGGGCTTAGCGCTTTTTTTTGATTATAAATAATCCCCCCCTTTAAAAAAATTTGTTATTATTGTATATATGGCTAAATTAAAACACTTGAGATATTTTCTTTTATTTATTGTATTTGAACTTTGTGCATCTCTAATGACTATTACCAAAGATGTCAAGAACATCAGTGGGATGGATGAGTTGCATACTTGAAGCTAGTTTAGGAATTCTTGGCTTCGTGGTTGAAAGTGCCAGCCTGGCATCGTTTGCAACATTCAAGCGACTTTTGTCCTGAAGCATACTGTCAAAATACTTTGGTTTCCCACACTTAGCTATATATTTCTTCTTTTCTAATACTGTATATTAGTTTTTGATGTTTATTGTTATTTGGTTTAACTTTATTACTTACTTATAATAGGTTTACTTTACAACTTTATATACTAAGACAAAGTTAACAATAATCCTCATACCGGGTATCGCATTGTTTTCTTGATTTTCAGAATTCATAACTTTTTTTCTGTCACCCCTCCATTACCCCCCCAAAATGGTTAAATTACCCCCATGGGGTAATTTACCCCCAGTTTGGGAACCACTGCGGCATAGAAGCTCGAAAAGAGGCTCCTACCTTATTTCCTCTCAATGTTATAACTAGAGCAATGTCTAGAGAGCCTCAAAATCCTTTGTCAACTGAAGTCCTAAGTGAAGGCGAAGATTTAGGTCTCGATTTATTGTTCAGCCGATCCTTACAACCCGGATTTTCAAATCTGAAATATTCTACGATCGGCCCTTTTCAAGATTCTGATATTAAAATGCTATCGAAAGAAGATTTAATAAGGGATCAGTTCCTTGATCCATCCCTAGAGAAATCACGAGAGATAGCTATTACAGAAGACGACGCCCAAGACCTGGACAATTGTTACTATCTTGCTAATGGTATATTAATGAGAAAGGAAAAGTCTCTTTTGTCTTCCGACGATCATCTGTCTACCAGCAAACATCTAGTAATGCTACCTAGCACCTTCAGAGAATTGGCTATTTGTTTCGCCCACCATAGTCCCATGGAGGACATTTGTAGTAAGAAACGCTGGCAAAATAGCCAAGCATTTCATTGGCCCATAATGAAGGAGACTGTGGAAAGCTATCTAAAAGGTTGTCAAGTCTGCAAGTGGCCGGCAAACCTTCGCACACACCTCCACCAGTTCCCCTCATTCCGATTCCCGTCAGTGGTGAGCCCTTCTCACGTCTGATAATAGATTGTGTTGTCTGTTACCAGGACTAAACAAGGGAATCAATATCTGTTTACAATTATGGATGTCGTTACTCGATATCCAGAGGCTATCCCTTTGAGAAAAATTAATTCTCGCATCATTGTTCGAGCTTCGCAAAAAATTTTCTCACAGGTGGGGATTCCCCGAATAATTCAATCCGATCAAGGTTCAAATTTTGCCTCTAAGATGTTTCGTTATGCCTTATCTCGCCCCGGAATTAAGTCCGTATTTCTGTTGCTTATCACCCTCAGTCGCAAGGAGCCTCGAACGATTTCATCAAACATTAAAATCAATGATGAGAGCGTACTGCGAGCAGTTTTTCCAGAGATTGGGACGAAGGAATACCATTCCTCTTGTTCGCCTTAAGGGAAAGCAAACAAGAAAGCACTAGGTTTAGTCCATTTGAATTAATTTACGGACACCAAGTACGCGGCCCCCTCGCCGTACTAAAAGATTCATGGACCGGAAAATCAGAACCCTTGTTTAAAACAACTCCAACTCTAATGCAAAAGCGTTTGTCACAACTGAGGGAATTAGCCTCAAAAAACTTAGCTAAGGCCAATCCAAAATGAAGCATTGTTATGACAAACGCACACGCTCTCTTTCTTCAAAACCCGGGGACAGTGTGATGGCACAGAATTTCTTACCTGGGGCACGCTTGCAACCCAGATACGAAGGGCCTTTGGAAGTGATTGAGCGGGTCAATGAGGTAAATTATGTACTACAAACTCCAGGAAAGAGAAAAGCAAAACGTACTTATCACATAAACCAACTTAAGGCTTACCACCCTAGTATCGTACCAGTTTCGACAGTTCTTCCTTAGCTGAAACTGAAAATGTAAGTCTGCCCAGCATCTCTAAAGTGATAGAAGTACGTTTAAAAAAATCAGAGACATTGCAATCTCTTGATACCTTTCTTATGGACCTTGATTTGAAGAAAGCAAAAGATATCAAAGACTTGATATTACGTTATGAGGTTTTATTTGATGACGTCCCTAGGTGTTGTACATTGGGAATTCACGACATAGATGTACAAGGAGCAAAGCCTTGCAAACAGTCACCTTATAGGGCAAGTCCACTCAAACAAGAAACATTAAACAAAGAAGTAGAATTTTTGTTGTCCCATGGACTCATAGAACGGAGTAAAAGTCCGTGGGCCTCGCCCTGTATATTAGTTCCCAAGCCTGATGGAACTTCTAGAATGTGCACTGATTATCGTAAGGTTAATGCTCTCACGGTACCAGATGGTTTCCCACTACCCCGTATTGATAATCTAATAGACAGAGTATCAGGAGCCGCCTATATCACCCGTCTGGATTTATTAAGGGGCTATTACCAAGTGCCGCTTACCCAGCGAGCCCAAGAAATATCCGCATTTACTATACAAGGCGGATTATTCAATTATCGTGTTATGCCCTTTTGGTTGTGTAACGTGGCCTCTACCTTTCAGCGCCTGATGAACCTGGTGACCAATGATTTAGAAGGAGAGGATGCATATCTAGATGATCTTGTTATATATAGCAATGAGTGGGAGCAACATTTAATTCGCCTGGAAACCTTATTTAAGAAGTTAGAAAAGTACAACTGTCAGTTTGGACAAGCCAAGATTAAATACCTCGGTTTTTGTATAGGTCAGGGTGAGGTACGTCCTGTTGATGTAAAAGTTTTTTTTTATATTTTATTTATAACCAATACAGTATACATAAATAAAAAAATAAAAGGAAACAGTATGGATCTGAATCCTGAAGGTTCGGCCATTGACATAAGAAAACCAAATAACATAATAAACTAACACAAATGGATTGCACCTATACTTGCAAGATATATCTGTATAAAATACAACAATAACTTAAGGCAATAACATAGCTACAAATAAACACAGTAACAGGGTCATGAACTGACATATATAAACATTCAATGACTCAAAACCTAACTTACATATAAATTTTACATTTAACATGACATATGACAAAGACTCATACAATTGAAAATAATATATACAAGAAAATGTAACAGTTACTTCCAGCCTTCTCATTAATCAGTAAACCAAAACCTAACATCATAATCCTACTAGAACATCTACATACTTATTCCTAACATTACAGCTTTACATTACCAAAATACAAATAAACATACAAAGAAAAGAGCTTAGATCTCAAAACCGACTCATTACATTTACACTTAAACCCGTATACAACAATCTCAGACACAAAAGGAATGCGTCTAAAAAAAATTACTTCATATGGTAAAGAACGATACCGTTGTATAATGCTATACAAAGTGCATTGAAATGACAATTGAAACAAAGTAACGAAAGGGAACATACAACAAGCATGTGTTGAATACATATAAACCTACACATCACATACACCACAGTACTATCTTTGTATAACACCTTTGAGGACAAAAGGAGAATCCAGACATACTTAGATCATGCCTTGTGTCACCTCAAACCATCAAACACAAATACTGTGAGATGTACCCTCTCACACATTATACACACAATCATGTAGTGCAAACACCACTACTTGCATATAAATTCGATACCTTCTGAAAAACAATGTGAATAACATATCTTACACAACAACCCAGACCACTCACATCACAAAAGAAGCTTATTTATTATATTACCAAAACTACCACACACGCTAACATCTATACACATTTCCATACACAGAAAACTAGCCCGCCGCAACCCCTTACTTTACACTTAAATCTCTTAAATCCTTCAACCTGAATCTACGATAACCCTCAGTAAATGCTGTCTCCCTCTTCCCCCCCAAAAAGACCCCTATTGGGGGGCACTTTGTTCTATACATCGGGGCCGCAACACTTTTTCCCTTTCCTCGATCCCACTCCCTCATTCCCCAAGATATAAAATAAAATCTGTGCCCAAATCCCAACCGCATTCACCCCGCACCCCCCCCCCCCTATATCAAATTAACCCCGCTCCTGTAACCCTTTCCCCCACCCAAAAACCTAACTCTCTATTGCCAGACCCTCACATCTTTAAACAAGTACAAAGTACACAGGCTTTTGAAAAAGGGTTTTCCCGGGGCCCATCCACACGCCTTGCACCCCACCTTCCCTTAATCTCCTAAAAATAACAAAACCCCCAGACGGCAAGATCCCAGTAAAAACCTAAACATAACCTCCTGACACTTGGTTTTCCCGAAATTTTTGAAAATTCCATACAAAACCCCATGCATACTGGGGTATCCCCCCTCAACTGCCGCCCACAGACCCACCCCCCCCCCCTCTAAAGAATTTCAATTTAAGCTGTTTGGGACCCCTTTACCTTCAGCCCTTTCGCTCCCTGACCCGGTGGAGTGGGTTTGTCTCGGCACCCCTCTGCTTTTTCGGCGGTCCTTAGAGCAAAAAACCCCAATTGATTTGAGGACGTGCGCCTGCTCTTGGGATATCAACATGGCGGAAACAACAGTACGGAGAGTGAAACTATCTGCATAAGCGGTTCGTGGTCTTTAAGTGGAGTACGATGAACGCCTTCTCCCTAAATCATGGGGTACATATGGTATTCCCACGAGGAACTGTATGGCGTCGCCCTTAAGGGTTTAAAAAGAATCTTTGTGAAATTTCTACGGGGTTTACTACACAAGAATTGTGAGCATTACCAGGAAAAACGATAGGTGAATTAAAACGATGGAGTTGTTTTAATGCTCTCAGTACTTACATGGGTGAAGGTAGGAATTTTCCCCTTCGGGGCTACGGTTTTTGGCCTGCAGGAGTTTTTTCGAAGTTAGGGACAGTGCATTCTGAAAACAATGGGGGTGGGGGGATGGTCCATATGAAGGAATCCCGGGGAAGGTTCTTACCCCTTAAAATGCCCTTAAAAAGGCCTATCCCATCTATGTTACGATGATCGTTGTAAAAACCGGGTTTATGTGTACTATGCTGGCACGGAAAACAGTCGTCAGTGCTCTTATAAGACATGGCAGCCCGTGCCCTGGAGGCGGGCTTCTCGAATTCTCGACACTCCTTGTGATTAACAGTCGTGTAATTTGGTGCCTGGCTTGTGCCTCGGGGGGCCCCGGGGAATGCCTATGGAGCGAAGGGTCGACCGGGAGTGGGGGGCGGCGGAGACATGTGACTCCCCCGGGGCGTGGGGGGGAGTTGAAGGTGCATCTGGGGAGTTTTTTCGCAGGAAGCTTCAACCGGATGGGTTATTGGCGATGTGACCCAAGGATTTTTTGGATGAGGAGGCCCCCCTGTGAAAAAGGGGTTTCCTCAGTTCATGTGAAGCTGGAATTGGAGGACAAGAAATTGTTGGGAAACTTGAGTACGATTGGGGGGGAGCATGTGGGGCCGTGGAGGTACACCAGGGGATTTGTCTGAGGGTGATATGTGTTTTAAGTGGGTTCTGGGAAAACGACTGCGGCACAGAGAAGATGAGGTATTACCCCAGGCAGAGGCCGGGAAGGCATGGGGCGGTTGGGGACCCGGGGAAACCATAGTGGTGAGTGTGCCTGAGTTGCAAAGGGGGAAAGGGAGGGGGGGGGGACTGAAGGAAAAACTCGAGGGGAAAAGGAACACGTAAATGAAAAGGCAGGGGTAAACCAGGGATGGGGAAAGCCCCCCCCCCCCTTCTAAAATTTTCAGATGTGTCACGTTAATGTTAATGGATTAAGACTGAGGTCAAGAAAGTTTGGTTGGAGGGGTTTTTAAGGCGGTTTGATGTTGCATATGCTTTTTGCAAGAGCATATCAAGGGTGGTAGTGTGTTGGGGTGAAAGGTATCGGATGATGAAACCCATTTTGTTTGCAATTGAAAAGGTGGGGTTTGCTTTTGGGTAAAGAGACCACCCCCTTGGTGTCATCGGTTGGGAAGGGGGGGGGGGGGGGGGGATCGTGAGGGTGGAGGCGTCGGGGGTTGAGAGTCGAGTTAGTTTCGGGGGAGTTTAATCCCAGCAATAGTAAATCAGGGTAAAAGTAATTTTTGCAGAGAGGTATTGCTGTATCATTAGAGGTTTGCCTGCTTAACAGTAATAGGAGGTGATTGGAATTGTGTGATTGGAGGGGGTGAGTCGAACCGAGAGGGGGGGTTGTTGCTGAGTTGTGGGGGATGTATTGCGAGATTTGGGGGTTGTTGATGGGTGGGGGGGGGGGGGGTTACCTAGTGGGCATACGTTCGTCCGTGGGGGATAGAACGCGATTAGACGATTTTAAATTAAGAGGGTTGGGTGTTGTGAGGGTGCAAACCTTCGATGTGGGTTTTCTGATCACCGAGCGGTAAATAGATTTGTGGGAGGAGTGGGCGTATTTTTTCGGGGTACTGGAAATTAAAATTAAGGCTTCTTAAGAGGAGGGGGGGGGCCCCTTTTTTCAGTGATTGGTGGTTCCCTTTTTTGGGGAGGCTGGGAAAACGGGGGAGATAGATCTTTAGATTGGGGGAAATGCAGGCAAACCTGGAATAGCGTTTTTTTAAGGCGGGGCAGAGGGGCGGGTGGCGTTTGGGTTGCAAAAATTATCTGGGGGGACGTTGAAAAGTTTGTTTTGTTGGGGGAGGGTGGTAGGGGGGGATGATATGGACGACTCGGATTTAAAATAGCTAATTTAACAATGTGGTTTGATGCAATTAGGGTTAGGGGGGGGTTAGGGGGATGTTTTGTGGGGTGATAAGCCGTCTGGGTATTTTTTTTGTAAATTTCGGGCCCGCGAGTGTAACCACCATTCACAATTGGAGAAAAACCTGGGTGGGAGGGGTATCCAGGGGGTGAGCCCTATCCAATAGGGGGAAAGATGAGCTCTATGTTTTTAGTTGGTTTAGAGAGAAATGATTGGAGGGGGGGGGGTTTCCTGGGAGGGTATTTTTAAAAGGGGGGTTTCATAGCGTTTTTAGTGGCGGATGGTGGGGGTTTGGGGGTTGGTATAAATAAGGTTGAGGGGGGAAAAGGAGTTTTCGGGATGAGTACCCCGGGAAAACACCAGGGATAGACGGTATTCCAAATGATTTTTTTAAAAGACATTGGGGGGTATTAGGCAGTGTTTTGTTAGGCATTGGGGCCAATGTTTTTAATAGTGGGGAAATTGGGCTTCGCAAAGTAGGGTGTCATAGTTTTGGGCCAAAAAAGGGGGGGGGGTAGGGAGTTGGTGCTTACCGTGCAAAAATTTTTTGATGTGCGCTGTTACAAGGTTTTGCGAAAATTTTTGGGGAATAGACTGAAGGGTAAGGGGGCTGGGGTTGTATGGGGGACAGTTTGGTATCCCGGGGGGGGATATGCGGGTAGGTCATGGTTTATTCGGGTTCCGGGGGGTAGTAATAAGGGAGGTTTTCTAGGTCTGGTTGGAAAAGTTATGATTTTGGGGATAGGGAATTTTGATTTGGGGTTGGTGAGAAGGGTTTTTTTAGGGGGGGGGTGGTTTTGGGTGGGTGAGGGCTTTTTTATGAGAATGCATCAATGAGGTAAGGTAAATGGGAGGTTGGGTATTCAGTAAGCATGGGAAGGGGTTTAAGGCAGGGGTGTCCACTCTCCCAAATACTCTTTGCATGTATGAGAATCCTTTTCTATGTTTGGGGGATGGGGGATGGGAAGGTTGGGGAGAGGGGGATATTTTGGGAATATTGTTTGGGTTTTGTGGATACAAAAGTTTTTCTTAATGGGGTTTAAGTTTTAAGAAAAGTGGGAAGGGTAATTGAGATTTTTGGGGAAAGTACTGGGGTGAGGGTTAATAAGCAAAATCACGGTTTTTGGAGGTAGGGGCTTGGGTAGGGGGACCTTGGGGGGGAGTTTTGGGTTTGGGTAACTTAATAGGCTAAAAAATTTGTGGGGTTTTGTTTTGGCAGAGCCAGAAAAGGAGGAGGGTTAATTCAGAAATGGGAATGGACAGAGCTTTTTGTGGCTGAGGGGTTTAAGGGCCGGGATTAACCTTGCATCAAAGGGTTGTGGTGGTAAAAAACGCTGATTTATGTAAGGTGGGGGAGGGGCGGAAAATTTACCCTTAAGAAGTCAGGGATATTATGGAAATGCAAAAAAAGGGTCTTAAGGTATGTGGGGGCTAGGAGGGCGTGGTTTGGGGAAAGATGTAGTAAAGACTGCGGTAAAGGGAGGGAGGACTGGGATTGATTGCATTAGGGAAAGGGGGGGAATGTGAAGCGAGTTTTATTCGGCAGCGGGGGAAAAGGGGGCTTCGGGTGGGGGAGGTGATGGGGGATATCCGCAAAGGTGGGGTGGCAGGATTTGTGGAGTGTGAAGAAGTTGCGGTTTTTTTTTAAAAGGGATGCAATGTTAAAAAAAACAAGGTAAAACGGTTGTGGGTGTGGGGCGTCGTCAGGAATTAATGCAAGGGTGGCAGTGTATCCACATATGATTTGGGGAGGGTATGGGGGGAATTTGTAAATTAAGAATAACCCGGGAAAGCGAGGGATTTTTGTTATAGATTTTTTATGGGGACGTTAGATCGAAAGAGGTGCTAAGAGAAGGGTTTTTTTGAAAGAGGCGTCATGCGCTTTTTGGGGGGAAGTTGAAAAGGCTTTTCATTAGATATTTTTTGTTCTGCATTGGAGGGGGTAAGATTGTGGGGTTTTAAAAGGGTTTTCTTTTTTTTGGGGGGGGGAAAGATAAAACCCCCTTTGGGCTTTTTTTTAAAATTAAAAACAATCAAGGGGGAAAACGCTAAAACCCCGGGGATTATACAGCGCCGGGGGGGTTTTGTGGGAAGGCATTCAGGCTTAATTTGGGGAACTGGAGCCGATCAAATTCCCTAAATCAAAAGCCCCCCAACTCAAGGAACCTTCCTTTTAGGGGCCCCTTGGGCTTTAATGTTGATATGGAAGGGGTACCAAAAGGGGGGAAGGGTTTTAAAATGTAATGTTGATTCTTGTTGTTTTGGGGGGGTGGGGAGGTGGAGGGGAAAAATTAGGAAAAAGCGTTGGGGGCGAGTTTTTATAGGGCGCTGTAGGAAAAAACAATTTTGGGGAAGGTGGGGAATTAGTTTTCCCGGGGGGAATCGTGGGCTTACTGTTGAACGTTTTTTCCGTTTGAGTATGGGGGGGAAGGGGAAGGGGGTTTGGGCTCTTCAGTGGGTTTCGCCCTTTGGTGTGATTGGAAGCCTGGTGGGGATGGTTTTATTAGTTTGCTGGGGGTTGATTGGGTAAAGTTTATTGTGGGGGTATGTAGACCCTTTTGAATTTTTTTAAAATCCAAAAGTTTAAAAGTTGTTTGTGATTTTCGGTTTTCCCTTTTTGTTAAAGAATCATTTTATATAGGAAAGGTTTTTTTTTATGTATAAAGGGGGGGGTTATGTCTTTTATATTTTTTAAACGAAGATAGATTTTGCCTTGAATCACCTCTTTTTTTTTATTTTTTTATTGAATTGTACAAATTATGCAATGTACGAAAAATTTGTATTTGATGGGGTTGATATATCCCCCTTTTTTTGTAAATTTTTATTATATATTGAGTGTTAACAGTAACATTTAACTTTTGTATGTAGGTGTTTTGGGGGGAACCCCTTTTCTTTTTATAGTTTACATAGATTGTAATATTTTTTTTTTTGCAGACAAATATTTTTGCGTTTTTTTCATGTATGATTTAGTTTTTTCTTTGAATAAAATGCACTTTCCGTTTGTGTATATGCTGGTATATGTATACATAATATTGCAGGACTGTTTCCTAAGTTTAAAGACCTGACTGTTTTTTTTTTGGAAGTCTCTGGGGTTGGGGTTATTTTGTGAAATTGTTTTCAATGACCCTTCATTGGAATTAATGTTGTTTTTTAGAAAGGGGACTGACATACGGGGGGGGGGGGGTAGAAATGTCAGGTGTCGGCCCTGGCAAAAATGAGGGATTTTAAAGGAGTTTGAAGTTATGGTTTTAAAAATATATAAAAACAAAATGGAAAAAAAAAAATGCAGATTGTGGTTTGGGGTTTTTTTGGTTTAATAATAATGAGTAAACTTACTTAACATAGTTACATTGGATGTAATGTATATGGGATGAGGGACAGGTGTGACAACACACGTTAAACGTCTGTGTTCATTTAGCAAAGAGATTTATAATTTTGAGTAAAAAAACTGATACGGTGTTCTTTTATTTATTTAATGTATTGTGTTGTTTTAAAAAAAAAAAAAAAAAAAAAAAAAAAAACCTTCAGTAAAACTCGCAACATAGCCTCCCCAAACATTAAATCCCTACCCCTCCACCACCGCTGCATATCCATGCGCAGTCTTTCAAGGCCTCCCCCCCTCACCCCCTCCCTCACAAACCCCCTTTTCAGAAACACACTAATGTAAAAGTTAGGGCCATTGCCGAGTTTCCTATCCCTCAAGATAGAAAGTCAATACAGAGGTTCCTTGGAATGACTGGTTATTATCGACGTTTCTGTCCTAATTTTTCTCAGGTTGCATCTCCTCTTACTGAGTTAACCAGTAGTAAGATGAAGTTTTGCTGGACGAAAGATTGTGAGATAGCTTTTAATCGGTTGAAGCGGTTGCTTTCTTCATCACCCGTATTGAAAAGTCCTGACTTTAATCAACCCTTCTATTTACACATTGATGCCAGCGGTTATGCTGTGGGAGCGGTGTTACTTCAGAAATCCCCCTCTACTGATATTTTGCATCCTATATCTTATTTTTCTTTAAAATTGAATTCACCAAAAGAATTATGCTACTGTAGAGAAAGAAGCTCTTGCCCTAGTAATATCTTTGGAACATTTTGACATTTATCTGGGAACCTCCCCCCATAAAATTATGGTATTTTCTGATCACAACCCTTTAATTTATATTAATTCTATGAAATCAAAGAACGCCCGGATCCTCAGGTGGGCTCTGAGGATCCAACCTTATCTGATTAGTATTCAACACTTAAGTGGATCCCTTTAAAACATAATTGCTAATGCCCTTTCGCTCCTAAAAAAAAAAAAAAGTATACCTTAAATAAAGTAAGAAATGAGTACTCTTGACTAATTTATAGTAATTATAATTTGTTAAGATTTTTTTATATTGCAGTAGACTGAAACCGTTCGTGATGGGACAATATTAAATCCACTATGACCCTGACATCATGTCCAAGAATCCTATTCTCGAATTGTAAGGACCATCCAGATTTCTTGGGCCAAATTGTTCCAAAAGCTCATCTTCTGGCAAAAAACCCATGCTGATCGATTCCTTCTCCATTCTTTCCATCGTTACATGCCTATTTACAAGAGACGCTTACTATAAATGAGATATTACAAGGACGCTGCAAAACTCCTACTGCAACCTATAGTCTACGGGGGGGGGTTTAATCTTCGAAATTTTTTTTTATTTTATTTAAAAAATCATAAAATACAAGGTGCTTAAAAAATTAATAGCACACCATACATAACTATGGGACAACGAGTAACACCATAAATACCATCTTTAACTAATACTTAGTATATCGACAAACACACCATAAAAACATACGTAGGGTTTTCACTAAACACACAATAACAAAATATAACTGCAACAAATATAACATGTGAAACACACTTACCCATTATAACCTACATCACATCAAAAACCATGTTACTTTGATTTAAACAATAGTTTATTAATTTGCATACAAATATCATTGTTATAGAAATTCAACTTAACACAAATTCAATAATTTACCTTTAAACAAATTCATTAAATAAAATATTATAAAAATTTGGGATCATATTAATCGTCAGAAATTTTCCCATCCATTCCATAAGTGTAATCTTGATACCAAGAACTACTTGAATCACAAACAAAAATCATTAAATGTTGCTACATTTTTTATAGGATACAATTGGAAAATCAGATAAGTACCTGTTATACCCCTTTTAAATTTACTTGGACTCACAGACAATTGAACATAACAGGAAGGTAAAACATGCTATATACAATACAAACTACAAAATGCATAAAATACTTACACCATATAACACCACAATATACATATACACATATATTTTCACGTTCATTGCCCAAATATCTGAACCCCAATAACACAGTCAAAACAAAAAAAGAAAACTTAGTGACTCAAATACAACGAGTCTTACACAAAGAACCCATAAAAAATATAACAAATTGTAAGGACAACCCAGTCTTTTGTACCCAAAGGGACATAAGAAACCCTATCCCTGATCACACCACACATCCATAACAACTAAAAACATTCATGCCAAACTCATATTCACGCACTCACGTCCTTCCCCCAAGAACAGCAGCTATTCCCCACTGACCTACAAGACATTATTGGGCATGCCGTATATTACACAGATTCACAAGGTTCAAGAGTGAGCCTTATAACCGCCCGAAAACCCTTATCCCACCCCCCCCATACATTTCCCAAATCCTCCCAAATTGTACGATAAAACTTTATGCAAGGACACGCCTTCTCACCTCACTGACCCCTTTTCCCCGCTTACCACGAATATAAATGTAATCCGAAAATATAATCAAAGCCCGTCAACGCCGGTCTAAATCCCGATGTCAGACTTAACGCACGCAGCCCTCACTCCCTCTGCCTCCACCCTCTGTACCACCCTACCCAACCAACTCCTGACATTTTAAACCTTCGCAAAATAACAACGTGAAAGCGTGTCTCCCACCAAAAAAACCCCACACCCCTCCACCAGGCCCTTTTCGGACGATATTGCCCCTGACGGAAATATACCATGTAAAAACAAACTGACTTCACGCACTAGCCGAAATTTCAACTTGCAAATCGGGCCATATATTTCCCACGAGTACATGGGAACAAACCTCACTGGATGCGCACGCCCCCTATAACCTACTTAAAACCCTTATGGCAATGTTCCTCCGTTCCTTTACCATCAACAAAGCTCGAAGTACAATCTCCACTTTCCCCTTAAACTCCTTTCCCCCTATACCACTTTTTCACCCTCGTATATACTTGTTCAATATTTCCCGCCATCACACCCACACGCCATACCTCCCACTTAAAAAACACATTTCACCCTACGCTTTAAGTCCAACAATCCTAAACCTCCTCGACGTACAGGTAACATAACAACCTCACGTTTTAACCAATCACACTCGATCCCCACAGAAAGGTAAATACTCTTCTAAATTATTCCATGATCGCTTTTTCCTGTAATTGGAATACAGCCGCAACGTGCCACACCTTACTATACAATAAAACGTTAACAACAATCACACATTGGGCCAGAGTGAGATGTTGGGCCTAAAAACCCCACCCAACGACCAATGACCTTTTCCAACGCCCTTTACTGAATTTTCCTCCCCCCCCCACCCAAAATTCGTCTCTTTTAATAATACCGCAAATCTTTAATGACAATCGCAGTTGTGTTAACCACGTTACAGCTCTCCATTCCACCCCCTTTCAGGTACCCAAACCCCATGATCATCGACTTTCACTATTTACCTTTCTACCCGTGGCACGTTCAAACACACGCACAACATCTCCACCCTTTCATAACATTCGTTCACACACCCAAACAGTCGTATCATCCACTTTAACCTATTAATGCCGGCCAACAAACCCTTCCCCTACCCACCCCCACCCCGGGAACTAACTGTGCTCTCAACCATCCTGTAAAAGGGATCCTGAAAACACGCAAATAAGATCGGTGACATAGGCACCCTTGTTTTAAAAACCTCTACCCATCTCAAAGTCCGTCCCCATACACCCATTTATTGTACCCTCATCCTTGCCCCTTATCCCGAGTTTTTAAACCCCACCCAACTTTTTCTTCTCCATACCCTGTCTCCGAAGAATACCTGCAGTGCACCTCTTTCCACTCTATCATAGGCAGCTCGCCAGTCCAAGGCCAGTAAACCCGCCCCCTCCCCTCCCCCCTTTGACTCCACAAAACTTCTTATAAGCCCGTGACCTTCTAACATCGACCTGCCCGGCAACCCATACTGCATGCGAAACGACCCTCCCCCCACGCTTTTTAAACCCTATTACCCAAAATTTTTGCGAAAAAACCCTTTTAGTCTCACAGAGCAACGATATCGCCCTATACTTCCAAGGTTTGGCTGCCCTTTGCCTTTCGGGACCAACACCACAACTGCCGTATTCTGCTTATCCCCTAACGTACCCCTTTTCCTTCATACAATTTAATTATCTTACCTTTAACTCCCCAAACAACTCCCAATGCTGCAAAAAAATTCCACCGGTAAACCATCAAAACCCGGGGACTTGCCCTTCCTCATTCCGTGTAAAGCAATTTCAATTTCCTCCTCAGTAATAACCCCACCCAATGCCTTCCTATCACTGTGACCCCCAAAAAGCCATTAGCATACGTGCACACCTTACTTATTCCCTTCATCACGCCACTACTAATCCAGTGTTTTTTATACCATGTATCCGCATATGCACTCATAGCTTTTGTGTTTCGTATCACTTGACCTGCTCTATGGATTCCCCTCGGTCTCGTTTACCTCCAAGCTCGGGATTGCCGTCAGAGCCTGCTTTTGCTTTTGTTGTCTCAACACCCCACGCGGGTGGCCTAAACTCCCCTACAAAATTTTATTATTACAATCAAGGGGGAAACGCTAAACCCGGGGATTAAAACAGCGCCTGGGGGGTATGTGGAAGGCATTCAGGGTTAATTTGGGGAACTGGAGCACAGATCCAATTCCCTAAATCAAGAGCCCCTCACCAACATCAAGGAACCTTCCTTGAGGTATCTCCCCACAAAACTTCTTCTAATCCTGCTTGCACCCCCACCGCTTGAAAACCGCTCATTAGCAACGTTCGCAAGCTCCTTTTATTCTACAATCTCGTCCATGGGGTAAACACCACTAACCGATCCCCGCCCATAAAAAACTCGTAATCGATCCTCTAAATAATTCGCTAGCCCATATTTAAAGTGTTTATACGCCTACCCTCCCTCACATAAAAGGACTTTATTTCCTTTCCTTTGCCACCGAGTCCCACCACGTTACAATGTCTTTCCCCCTCCTGAGCTTCCCTTGAAAGCTCATTCCCAGCATAGAAAAACCCTCCAACCCTTCCCCCATCACTTAACACACTAATATTTAATTTCCAATAATTCCTATAAATTTCGGCCATTCCCTCCCACCCTAACTCCACTACAACTGCCCTATGATCTGACAAGACCGTCTCCACCGTATTAAAAGACTTTACAACTACTCCTGCGAAATATACACTCTGTCTAACCTTGGCAGCAATCCCCTTCTGATAAAGTATGTTCTGTTTCCCAACACCCTCCCCCAAACACATCTCTTAACTTAACATCCCTCAACAAATCTCTGAGAGGTGCAGACACATCCCAGCCCCCTTTGGGTTCGACGTCAGCCGCCCTTATGACAAAAGTTCCAGTCAACCCCCAAATACGTACTTCCGGAGACCACCAAAAATTTAAACAAGTCCTCACACACAAATCGTTCGAACCTTCGTGTCATTCCGCAGGGCATTTAAAACTTACCAAGGATACACGCTTTCCCATCCAAGTCCCATCCACTCGGGGCAACACCCTCCCCCCACCCCCTCACATCTCTGCCCAACACAAACGGGCCGTCTCTTTTATTAAAAGACCCACACCACCTTTCAAACGAATAGTTGGGAGGGGCAGTACTGTATAACCTGCAACCTTCAACACTTCTCCTTCTTTGAAATTGTGTTCTTGAAGGAAGAGAACATCAATTCTATTTTGCTAAGAAAACTACTCAACCAATCTCTCTTTAATCTAGTACACAAACCGTTAACATTAGCAGTCATACACCTAAGGCCGTTATATTTTCCACCCTTTCCTCTTCTCCTCCCGTGGTTCACCACTTGATTTGTTACGTCCCATGTGTCTTCTTTACAGTACCTTTCCATTCGCCTCCCTTCTTGCGATGGTGTCCCTCATGAACCCCCCCTCCCCACCCCTCCCCTCACCCATCCTCTCAGTTTTTTTCCCATCCCCCGTGCCGGCGTCAGTACGGGCATCCGAATCTGACGTAGCTGCCCGTTTCCTGGTAACGTTTTTTATCCTCCATGTCAAGATCCGAGGAAGCCTCACGGTGTACCTCAACATCCACCTCACAATGAGGTATGAAGTCTCCCGATGTCCCAGTCTCGTCGTCCTTCTGCGGGGTCTCGTATTGTTGACAATCCGACTCAGAAAGTCTCCAGCTACGTCTTCCGGAGACGGAGCTTCCACCACTTGCGGTGACAAGGTCCTTAAGACTTCGTCTAAATCCTCACCCACATTCTCTCTCGACCAATACTCAACACGTCATGCCGGGGTACCATCCAGTAGATGGTATCGGCAACGACTCAGGTGCAGGCAGCTGAGGGAAGGGCTCACTCTCATTTCGAAAAGCCTGTTCCACCATCTCACTCCACAAACGACCACGCCCTTCCTCTGACGAACGATGCTCACCTTCACATGTGTGACTGGGGGTAACGTTCTTCTTGCACAAGTTTTGGGCACGCGTCTGTTCTTTTCACATGCCGCCGCTATGTGGCTTACTCTCCACAAATGCACACGTACGCCGCTGTCCAGGATATAAAACCATTACCTGTGTCCTAAAATCTTGAAGATACACATATGACGGTATGGGGTTGGGGCAACGTCATCTTAAGGCTGAATGTACCTTCCGGCATACCTGTGTAGGCACCCATTATCCAAATTACCCTGCTGGGGAGAATGCACAGTTCCATATTTCTCAAATACGTTTCTGATGTCAGCTTTGTTTGCCTCGAAGGGGGCATTCCTCAACTTTACCAGGATAATATCGAGACACGTCCCCCCAGTCTCACACGCACAGCAGGAGTAACCCCAAAAACACACATCTTGAAAGCGCGTAACCACCGATTCATAAACTGTCGCAGCAAGCAGTTTCACAAATAAATCATGCCCCCGTTCAGCGCTACCCCATACAATTCACTATCTTGTATGCCGTATGTCTCCCTGATTATCTTGGGTAAGAGTATTTGCGCTGAACTAGGTGTAATCGCACCTCGAAGCAGTTCAATACCAATAGTGTTAACGCGTCTGCGATAACAAACCGCCATCTCAAACCAGTAATTTCCCAGCGGTGTCAACAGGACACAACACCACCTCCTCGTACCACTGCTGTCAGGTTACTGAGGAGCGTCAGGCAAGGGGGTCTAAAACAGCCCAAGAGCGATGCAGACAATTATCTTTGAAATTGTCATTTCCCGTGTTATTTAACTATTGTAAGAGAATATGTTTTATCACTTAATATTAAGCGCGAAAGTCCCCGTTTAAGCTAAAATAGAGACTTTCGGCGTTATATTATTACTGTTAAAAATATGAAAAAAAACCAGGTATATAAAATATTTTTTTTATCACTATTTTGTTATTGTCACTATTTTGTTATTAATATCACTATTATTTTATTAAATTTTTAGGTAGGATTTCTTGTGTATATAGAGTTTTTAAATCTCGGAAACCCTCTGGTGAATTGTTAAAAATTTTTTATGTCCGGCTGACTGACGTTTGGGTCAGGTGATCCAACCTGACGATGCGTCAACAGACTGACAAATAGTCAGTCTGCTCCCTGCTCTAGCCCTGACAACTGATCAACAGACTGGCAAGTAGTCAGTCTGCTCCCTGCTCTAGCCCTGACAACTGATCGTATATTGGCTCTTACGGTGTACAGTTTGAATGGTTTTGAGAATTGGACTCTAAAGCTGACCCAGTTTGTTCCTCATTGCTCTGAAAGATTCTTTTGATATTTATATTCTTGGTCAGTTCAGTAATCCATAGATACTTTATGGCCAGATTCAAAGGTCTTGTTACATCTTGTACCTTTTGTATTTTGAGTTTACAGTCTTGTTAAGACAAAGACGTAAATGTTAATGAGGACTTAATTACAGGAAGAATAATTAAACTTCCTTATTAATGTGACATTTCCATGATTTTGAACTAAATGTATATGGTAAATTTATTGTACAAAGTATTAAGTTACATTAACTACAAGGAGAAGATAAAGTATTGTATTTAAATACTTTAATAAATTTGAATATTCTATGGAGTTTCCCATTTGAAATTATTTACCCTGGACTCTAAAATACCTTTAAATAACTCGGATCCAAAAATCTTGTTGCATAAGAAATAAATGGTAACAGGCCACATTCTGAAGTTCTTTAATAAATTTCTTATTCGCAACATGTCTATTAATTAAATTCACGTATAATATAAAATATACGGGGTGGTAGGAGAATAATAGATTCAAACAGCTCAGGGGAGAACCTTGAGTTTTCCCTGCAGTATGTTTATTCTCTTCTCTGAGAATGAAGGTCCCCAGTACAGTTCTAGAGGTGGTACCGCCCTATATTTTATTATATAAAATATATGGATTTCCTACTATCAGATCTTCTCTGTTAAGTTTCCTTACCTTGATTCTTCTATCTTAAGTAGAGACCACAGTCCACTTGAAGCGGTTGCCACTCTTCAACTAACTGTTGGTTACTTTTTCCTCCACACCAACTCTACCCTTTGCACACTCTCAAATCCATTTAGGCGAATTTTCAGAATCCTATTTTCCTCTTGGAGAAGTAGAACCTTCTCCTTCAAAACTTTAACCCGAGGTTCCAAAACACTACATGATATATTGCATTGTAATCATGAATGAGTGGTATTCAATAACAATGCGACTAGCTGGGGGATTGAACCCGTGTTGTTTTAGCCCTCCTCGTGGTTAGCGAAAATTCCAGGATGCTCTAACCCATGGGACCATACAATCCTACTATAGGATTGTATGATCCTGTGGGTTACAGCATCATGGAATTTTTTGCTCACCATGAGGGCTAAAACAACACATGTTCAATCCCCCAGCTAGTCGCACTGTTGGTATTGTATGGAGGAAAAGGTAATCAACAGCGAGTTGAAGAGTGGAATTGCCTCAAGTGGACTGTGGTTTCTACTTAAGGTAGAAGAATCAAGGTAAGGGAACTTAACAGAAGATCTGGTTGTAGGAAATCCATTCTGTTCTACATGATGAGTGTGCTTCAGTGGTTAGCAAGGTTAAAGTACCACTAACTCCTCTGCTAATCATGGTAAGAACATTCTGGTTGAGAGTGACTCACAGGTAAGATAGATGAACTGTGCTTTCTATAATGAAGATAGGAGTGTTAGAGTGTGCTTCCAATGAGATGGTGTTGATATAGTCAACAGGCTGGATAATATTATGTCAGGTTATAGGAACAAGCCCATCATCTGTCTTAGCGCTGGTGGAAATGCTATCGAGAAGAGCATGAGACAAGAGCTGCTAGGTAAGTACAAGTCAGCCATACATGTAATAAGGGCTAAGGGAGGGGTCCCAATCATATATAGCATCATGCCTAAAATTGAAGTGAGCAATGAATGGATGTCTAGGGCAACTGGTGTAAATTACTGGCTAGACAGGTACTGCAAGGAATTTGCAATCCCATTCATTGATAACTGGGACAAATTTTATGGCAAATGTGATATGTATGCAAGGGATGGGGGACATCTCTCTCAGGGGTTGGAGTGGTTGCATTAGCCAACTCGATTGAGGGGGGCCATTGGTGACTTGTCTATGACTTTAAACTAATAGATTATAGAGGTATGGGTGTGTTTGGGGAAACAATCAAGCTACATTACAAGGGTTGAAAACGGCAGATATTATCAGGATTCCTCAGGGATATGCTTCATAGACAATATTCAAAACGAAGTTGCTTACATAGGCAAAGCAATTGATGATCAAACAGAGACAATAGAGGGCAGAGAGTAACTAGCTCCCTTAAGTTATATATAATAACAGTAGGAGTCTAAGAAATAAGATAAATGAGCTAAGATTGCTTCCATGTACAGGTATAGATATTATTGCTATAACGAAGATCTGGTTCAACCTGAAAGATAGAGAAATGTCTTCTGAATGCCATATACAAGGCTACAAACTATTCCACACTGATAGGGTCAACAGAAATGGTGGAGTGGCGATGTATATCAGATATAATTTAAACTGTTGTGTTAGACATGATATAAAATTAGAAGCATCGAACACAGAATCTGTTTGGCTACAGTTTCTCGAGGGTCGTGACATATTAATTTTGGGTGTGATTTATAGGCCCCCAACTCTTGACAGGGAGTACAGTAAGCTGCTATGGGAAGAAATTCATAAGGTGTCTAGATATGAAAATGTCGTGTTAATGGTAGATTTTAACTTTAGACAAACTGACTGGAACAACATGACAGGAAATCTTGAGTATAGTGACTTTCTTGATACGATTCAGAATTGCTTTTTAAACAGTTTGTGACAGAACCAACTAGAGGAAACAATCTGCTTGACACGGTTCTTGCCAACAAGGAAACACTTATTAATAATCTTGAGGTTAATGATGAGCTTGTGAAAAACGATCACAGAGTTCCTCTTGGCCAATTTGAAGGGACTAAAATTACCTGGGTGTGCTAAATTGGAACGACCTGGCCATGAATCAGGAAGGTGATGTTAGTTGCCGATATGATGCTTTTTAGAGCATAGTTCTAGCTGCCCAAACAACTTATGTTTCAAGTAGGGAAATTAGATAAACCAAAAATGATCCCAAATGACAAGCTAATTGGTCAAGTTTTTTTTATTTTATTTAAAAATTACAATACAAGGTGGAAATTATATTAAAAGGTACACATAATGAGTTAAATCACAAATTCCCAATTCACCCTTAAAAAAATGATTACAACAGACGATGTTTTTGACCCCTAATACCACACACATATACCCCAGTTAACCATCATATCCTGTAAGGCTTAAACTTCTGTCACAATTTCACCCCCCCCCCCCACCCAAAATAACCATCCCAACCGACTGTTTTTAACTTAACATTAAAGGATAAAAGGGAATTACACTATCATGAGTGCAGTAACTCTTAGACACAAAATATTAATAACAATGAAAGGGGATACATGTCATTACTTAAACAATGACACCTAAACCCTGGTAAAAAAAAACCCCAAAAGCTTAATTTTCTAAGAAGGTTTTGCAATATTGAATGTAAACCCCAAAAGGGCAATTAGTGCGTCTTAGAGGAAAAACCCTATTCATGAAAACATAGTAATAAATAAAAACTTAATTATGAAAACACACAGAAACAAAGGAAAAAAGTATAAACCCCACCATTTAGCGGCTAACAAAAAAAATTTTCCACATACTTCCCTAACACGAAAAAACAAAACAAAAAATTTTTGTGACAATTTCACCTAAACACAACTCGATCATATGACCTAAGACGTATAACATAGAAAAACAAATAATGACAAAGACGATATTACAAGATAACAACAAAAATATGACTTAAGACTGCTATGTACAAGAAAAAAAAAATAATAAATCTAATTGAATGGACACATTATCAATCATCCACATATCGGGCTTAGAGAATAATTCCATAGTAAAAGTCCAACTGCATGTACCCCATCTCGCTACATACAAAATATCGTATTATCTACAAATACTAACACAGGGAAAAGCAACTGTCCTCACTTCCAACAATAGGTTGCCTCCCCGATGCACAGGATGTAGGCAACCCCCCCCCCCCCTTGAAACCTTATCCATCATACTTAAATTAAGGAACAGGGGGACCCCTATGAATAGTGTATAGTCCTGTCCCCAAAAAAACGGGCCCGCTCCCCAGGTGCCAGCACCCTGGGTTTACAATTTACTCAGCATCATTCATCCCAAAACTCACGCAAACTTTGTTGTCATCCATTACCCGGGGGGCGCCCTGTTTTCACCCCTATTTCCCCACCCCCCAACATTTCCAAACGTACCCTCCCCTCCCTCGACTTACAATCAATAAAACCTGTAACGTAAGTTGCCTATTCCCTCTAAAAATCCTTCACCCACCTCCCCCATAAATTTCCTATTTCTGCATCCCTTTTAAGAACATTACGCTAACACCCTCCTCTTCACCCAGAAAACCCGTTTTCCCCCCCCAATCCCCACACAATAAATAATCTGCCTAATGTATCCACAGCTCTGATTCACTTTCCTCCCAAACCCCCCCCGTCGGACTTAAAAGCTCTCAATACAGAATTCCTTTACCTCCTATCCTATTTATTTACCCCCCTTTAACCCCCCCTTGACATCCTCTTCCATCACAAAAAATACTCTGAAAAGCCGACTCCCCCCCACACATTCCCACCCCCCCCCGTCAAGACGCGTTACCCGTAGAACCCCACCCGACGGTAAAATGCCCTTGGTCAGAAAGACGATACATGACACCCCGAACACGAGGGTTGCAACCTCATCCTAACTCAACCTATTCCATATACATTCCCACATGCATACATGGGGAAAATTCCCTCTACAGCGCTACAAACCCTCCCGGCTAACAATCAACCATAACAACCTACCAATTTAAAAACCTTTTAGCTGGTCTCGATTCCTCACGCCAGAGCCCTCAACACAGTTTTTCCACACCCCATGCAACTCAACTCCTGTATACATCCGTTGCATCTGTTAAGTATCAAGGCCAAACCCCCCCCCACCACACACTTTCCATCATCACCTTCCTTTTAATAAGACACATTTTTGACCTCTCCGCTTTAAGTCCAGCAATCCCAGCCCCCCTACTTACAATAACATTACCACACATCCTTTTAATCCAAATCACAGCTCAACCCCAAAGAATTTCAAAACCTTCCTAAGTATGTCGTTAATGCTGGGCGCCAGTTAATTGGAACACTGTGCTGCACGTGCCATACTTTGCTATACAGTAAGAATTAATAGCAATGGCCTGCTGGCCAATGTCTAATGATAAGGTCGCAAATGCACTTCCAATCGTCCCTGGAATCCTTTCTAACCATCCTAATCGAGTTTTTCCGTGCGTGCCACAGTTTAGATCGTCTAGCAAAAATCAGACCCCAAATTTTAAACGAATTCACCTGCGCCACCCCACAACTCACAGACCCCAATCAGACCCTACCTGCCCAAGCCCCGTAACCCCATAACCATGGATTTATCTGAATTTACCCTCATACCAGTTGCCCTGGAGTTTACCTGGAGAGAGTTCCGGGGGTCAACGCCCCCGCGCCCGGTCCTGAGACGCAGGCCTCCTGGTGGATTCAGAAGCCTGATCAACCAGGCTGTTGCTGCTGGCTTTGCACCAAACCAACATACGAGCACAGCCTCGGCTGATCGGAACTGACTTTTAGGTGCTTGTCCAGTGCCAGCTTGAAGACTGCCAGGGGTCTGTTGGTAATCCCCCTTATGTGTGCTGGGAGGCAGTTGAACAGTCTCGGGCCCCTGACACTTATTGTATGGTCTCTTAACGTGCTAGTGACACCCCTGTGCTTTTCATTGGGGTGATGGTGCATTATCGTCTGCAAGTCTTTTGCATTCGTAATGAGTGATTTTCGTGTGCAAGTTCGTGTACTAGACCCTCTAGGATTTTCCAAGGTGTATATAATCATGTATCTCTTCCTCCAGCGTTCCAGGAATACAGTTTCTAGGAACTCAAGCGCTCCCCAATAATTGAGGTGTTTTATTCTCCGTTATGCGCGCCGTGAAAGTTTCTCTGTACAATTTTTCTAGGTCGTCAATTCACCTGCCTTGAAAGTGTGCTGTAAGTGTGCCAGCATATTCTCAGCCTAGATAGAAAAGTGACCTGAAGAGTGTCTCATGGGCTTGAGCCTCCCATAGATTTGAAGGTTCTCATTATCCTATGCCTGTCATATTTCTAGCAGAAGCGATTGTACAATGTTATGGTCCTTGAAGGTGAGATCCTGCCGACATGATCACCACCCAGGTCCTTTTGAGACGTTGGTGTTTCTTCGCTCTAATTTTTGTGCCCCGAATGTTGTTTTGTACTCTGATGACGATTTAATTTCCTCATGTTTTACCATAACTAGTATTGAAAAATTCTCATCGTTAACATCTTATAGTTTTTCCTGGCAGCCCACGAAAGATTTGGTTGAATGTCTGCCTGGAGCTTTGCAGTTGTCCTGCAATGGAAGACACTGTCATGCAGATTTCTGGGTGTCATCTGCAAAGGAAGACACGGTGGCTGTGGCTGACATCCTTGTCTATGTCGATATAAGGATGAGGAACAAGATGGGAGAGTACTGAGTGCCTTGTGAGACCAAGAGCTATTCACTCGTGCAGCCTCGCATTACTCTGATGTACTACTACTCTCTGTGTTCTTTTAGTGAGGAAATTATAGATCCATCGACCGACTTTTCCTGTTATTCCTTTAGCACGCACTTTTGTGCGCAATTACGCCATGGTCCCACTTGTCGAAGGCTTTTGCAAAGTCTGTATATATTACATCGCATTCCCTTTTTGTCTTCTAGTGCATTTAGGAGACCTTGTCGTAGTGGTTCCAATAGTTAGACAGACCAGGAGCGACCTGTTCTAAACCCATGTTGGCCCTGGGTCTTGTGTAACTGATGGGTTTCTGTAGATGCGTGTGATCCTGCTTCTTAGGACCCCTTTCAAAGATTTTTTATGGATATGGGATGTTTAGTTCTAATTGGAGTCAGTAGTTCTTTAGCTGTTGCTTCTTACTGCCCGCCTTTGTGGAGCTGGGATAGTCTGTGGTTTTTAAGTACTGTGGGACGACCCCCGTGTCCCATGCTCCTCTCCATAGGATGAAAAAGTGCTCGTGAATAAGGGCTTCTTGCAGTTCTTGGAAGAGACAACAGAGTTCCATTGACATTCTGGCCCTGGGGCAGAGTGCATGGGCATGTCAATTATCTTGGCCTTGTTCGAAGTCATTTGCGATCAAGGATAACATCGGATAGTCTTGTGTTAATCAAATTTTGTGGCTCATAAAAAAATTCATTTTGATCTTATGACTACACACAGTCTGGTTAACGCTTTGCAAAAACTGAGTCATATTGGGACCTTGATTAGCTCACTAATTTCCATGGCTGTCATCTGTGTATAACCCATCTTGTTTAAGTAGGGGCCCAATACTTGACGTTGTTCTCGATTTTGATTTGGCATAGGAGAAGAAAATACATGGATTTCTTTCGATTTCAATTTATGTCTTTTAGAGTTCTCCCCGCTATTCCTGACTCCTAAAGGTTCTTTTTTTAGCTAAGTTCGATGCTCTGCTATTTCTCTGACCCGAGTCCCTCCCTGCGCATTTTTTCAGATATATTAAGACCTCTTTTAACCGCTCATGTTATTCTTATCTCCAATCGCCTTAAAGGGAGCGCCTGTCTCTTTCTAATTACATCTACTCCTAATCTACCTCCTCCTTTTTTCTTAGAGGAAAAGCCCATGTGCATACATACGAGTGCCACGAGTTAATCTGTTCTAATGGCACATAAAGTTTGGTCCTGGTTGCTTTGTAATATCTTCCCGCTTCTATCGGTTATGACTTGGTTTTCTTGGTACCCACTTTATGTTTTTGTTATTGAAGTTGAATTTGGTGATGCTCCCTCGTGACTCTAGTCTCATTTTGTCGTCTGGGGCTCCACGACATACATGGTCTAATGTGTACCATTGACATCACCCTCCCTATCAGGAACATGTTGTTATCATCCACATACCCAATTAAAACTAAACTGGGCCAACCCTCGCAAGACTCACACCCCTGGTCCCTCTACGTGACACATAACGCTGGCTCCACCAATCTATAAAAAGGGTCCCGTTATGCACGCAAAAACAATAAATTGTGACATAGACACCCCTGCCTAATTCCCTTCCCCACCCATTACAATCTACTCACCCCAATCGCAACCATTAAACTGTACCCTCCAGCTATTGCACCCTACATACAACTCTCCAAACACACAACCCACATTCATCACCCACACCCCTGACTATACACCTGAGGATGGCTTTTAATGCTATTCCTATCCACTCTATCGTATGCACCTTGCCAATCGAGCGCCATCAAACCTCCCTCCCCTCCCCCCCCTTTTGCCTCCACGAAATCCCTAAGTAACTACCATGCGCTCCTCCACATGGACCTCCCTGCAAACCAAACTGAGTTTTTGATACTACACCCCGCACCACACACTTGACCGCCGCCCCGATTTCCTACAAAAAATCTCGCAAAAAACAATTATAATCAGCGCATAACAACGAAGAATCGCCCGTTAATACCCCAAAGCGCATGCTGGCCCCTTACCTTTCGTACCAATACAACGACAGCCGTTCCTGCTTCTCACCCCGGCTCACCTCTCTCCTTCATGCAATTTAATAACCTAACCATAAAAACGACCTCATTAATACCCAAAAGCTGCTGATAAAACTCTGCCACGGGAGTCCATCAATTCCCCGTCTTGCCCCCTATCGCATTCCACTTAATGCCCTCCATATTTCTCCCGTCGGTTAATTTCCCCACCCAGTACTTCCCTATCACCTAGTTACGCAAACGACATACCACACTCCCACACACCTGTTTCAAAAGGACCCCATCCATCAACCCCTTCTCCCTCTTCAAGGGGGGGCCCTTAGCGGGTGAAGAAGTCTTCTTGTCTGAGAATTAACCTATCGGCTTCTTCACATACTCAAACCTAATTACCCCGCCCCAATCCTCGCCCTCCCCTATCCCATCCTTCGCCCCTTTTTCCCTTATTCCACACTCCTCCACCCCACTCCTCCCTTATGCCCCCTTCCTACTTTTTGTCCTTTGGGATTCCCCACAGGGGCGCGCTAGTTTCCTAGGAAGGGGAAAGGACACCGTGGTCCACTCCCATTCCGTTGATGAATCTTGGCGGTGGCGTAGTTTGCCGAGGAAATCTGGATGCCTAGGGATGTCGCCGATCCCATCCGGTAATCCCGGAGTAGCTTTGGGTGTCTTAATGGGCGACGGGAGTATCTCTGGAAGCCACCTTTAGGATTCCGGGGTGGTGCTGAAAGGAGTATGCTTTGTGGGGCGATATCCGGCCGCCCTCTCTTTTGTCCACGGCGAGTAGCTCGGCATAGATGTGAGGTTGCTATCCCAATTGCTGTTTACTGGCATGAAGGGTAGGGTATGGCACGGGTTCCATGCTGCATCTGCCTACTAGTCGGTGTCGAGTCTCTTTTTGGCGCGAGGGAGATTTTCGGCCCCTTTCATTCTCCTAGAGCTATCCCTCCCCGGTCCCGCCCCATTTTTTTCTTTTTTTTATTTTTATTTATTTTTTCTTTCTTTTTTTCTAAAACAAAAAGAAAAGAAGTAACCTAAACCATGGTCACCCTAGTCCATGAACCTGGTACACCCGGGCCCCCATCTTGATACCGCACCCCGTTCTGATCCCCGCCATCGTCTTTGGACCACTCTTTTCGAACATTCCTTCTGCCTCTTTAACCTATTTCCATGGTGCTGTTTCCTCACCCGCTTTCAGTACTGAGGCCTCGACTGACTGACATCCTTGGTCCTTCGATTTATCAGACCTTCGCCTCTCCTCTGACTATGCTACCGCCCTTCTCCTCTATGGTGCGGCAATTTCAATCGTCGACCCGTTCCACGTCGGACCAACTCTGGTCCCACGCCTAAACGTCAGATCAACGAAATTTACCTTGCTGATGGTACTTCCCCACCTTCCTCGTTCTACTCAGAAACGATCGACACTTCCCTTCACTACCTTTTCCACCGCTCAGTTTTTCAGACTGAACAGTGGACTAAATTCTCCACTTTAACGACCAACTTCCTCTACTAAGCCTTATCTTTCTGACCGATATATTGGCAAGGCACTCCTCCGCCATGTTGATACAGATATTTCTTTTCATCTCTAAGAGCGGTACGCGCATCATTACCAGTACAGAAAGCTATACCCAGGCTCGTGAGCTCTCTCGTCTTTCCCATATAGATATGTTCCTGTCACGCCTTGAAAAACATCATTACCACGTCAATTCTTGTAGTGTAACCGGTTATTCTGCCCAACCATATTCAACAAAATATCAGACATGTGCACCGACATTCTAGAACAGCTGGAACTCCAAGACTCCAATCCTCAAGGTAAGACACTTTACTTTCTGGCCCGTGGGCGTAGGGAACGATACCCCTAGCAATGTGGCTCGTTTAAACTTTTTTGATCATCCGAGAACGTCCCATCCTCAGTTATATAGCAGACCATCGGTACAAGAGTTCGAAAGTGATCCCTACAACAAGCCACAACAGTGTGGAAATGCTGGACGATTTGGCCATCCAGAGCGAAATATGGCAGATCATCAGCCGAATGCCCAGTCCTGTGGTGCCGATGACCATTCTAATACGTCTTTGCGAATCGATCTCGTCCTCTTGCCTTAACTTGTCATGAGGCTCACCCTTCGTACTCCGCTCGTTGTCAGTCTATTTAAACGAGCGGAAATCCGTTACACAAAGAGAACAGAAGGTCACCCTTATGCCATGTGCGGTTTCTCTCATCTCCGCCTCCAAGGGAGACTCCCACGTGTTTCTTATATCTCCGCGTGTTTCAAAAACAGTCCCCCCAACTTCTGGTACCCATCTTCTACAACCCACCTATCCTGGTGGTTACCTCTCCCTTAATCACTTCCTGTATCTAATTCCTTTGCTGTCCTCGCTCAGACGTCCCTACTTCAACGCCTCAGTCTAATCTTCGCCTTCTTCGAGTTTCTCTCTTACAAGCCTCAGTAACGACGAAGACCTCGTAACGACACCTCTTCCCCAATCGTCCCTACTCTCAAAAGTCCAAAAAAGGTCCGGTAACACCTCCTACCAAACTCCACACCTCCTCCATTTAACCCCTCCCTGTTTCTGTCCCTAGTTCTTACCCTCTCACATGAGGCGTCAGTTACAAGTGCAGAGGGTCTCATCCATCCTCCTCGCGTAATGTACCTTCCTCCCCTGTTGTCCCTCCCAATTGTCTTCCTCTTCTGCCACCTCCAGGTTCCTGTCGCTTCCGTCCCCTGCCACGGCTTCTTTCTCAGTCCCTCCACCCTTCGCCGCCCCCCTACCTGTGGGGTACAGTTCCAAAACAGTTCCAATCTTTACTGCATGCCTCCCCTACCATTCCCAATATTTTTTTGGGGTCTCCCATATCGACATCTCTGAATTCCGAAACACTTTGGAAGCAATCACTGAATATATTGCAGAGACAAACCATCAATTGACACTGATCCACCACCTTCCGCTCTTTTTCTCTCCTCACTCCATCAGTGCAAATCCTTTCTTTCACCGAGCGTCACCGTTTCCTCCTTTTCGCTGCTTGAACATTTCCACTGCCACCGGCATGTGGACTTTTCTAACACCCTACTAGTCCCTTAGGACCCTTACTTGTCGGATTTCAAGTATCTTTATCATTGCCAACATGCCTTTTTACAGTGAATATACCGGCCGTCAGAGGTTAATCGGGTGTGAGCTTCAATGTTACTCTCGCCAGTTTTGCCCCTGGTGTGTATTGCTTACAGGAACCTAAAATTACACGTCTTCTGCTTGTTATTTCTCACATCATCAGGCTATAATTTTTATGTGTATTCTTCAGATCCTTTTCCTGATGGGACCTTTAATGAAGTGCCCTTCTCTCCGCACCTGATATTCCGAACCATCAAGCTACTTTGTACATACATTGCCTGCAGTTACACAGCAGCCCTATCCACTTACATAGGTGGTATAACGCTCTGTGCTTTATATCTCTCTCCTTCTCGGGGCATTATCTATTTCCGGATTTGCCTTCCTCTTGTTTCGTCACTTACCGCACCAAGATTCTGTTACTTTGGTGATTTTAAGGCCCACCATTTCCTCTTGGGAGGGCTCACTGTGATTCCCGAGGAATCATTAGAGGGCTTTTCTTCCACCCACCCCCTCCATTTTTTTTAAATACAGGTACTCGCACACATTTTTGATCCTCGACTCATACACTCTCTTGCGAACGATCTCTGTCAAGGTTAGCTCTCCTCCACTGCATTAGACTTACTTGGTCTGTCCTCCCGGACTTACATGACCAGTGATCATATTCCCTATCATACTTATCTTCCCCTTCATATTCGCCACCTCTTCGCACTACCCACGCTGGCAAATTAATCGGCAAAATTGTGAACCTTACACAAAACCCTACTGTTTTTAAAGATGTTCCTTCTCGTCCTCCATCGATGAGCTTTTTACACCTCTTCTCGTCCTCCGTTTTACACCGCAGCATTCTCATTCCTATAAACCCCCAAACTTCGGGCAGGCATTCTAAAATGCGTTATGCCTGGTGGTCTCCTGCTTGTGCCTCGTGCAGTAACGTTTGAAAGCGCTCGCAATGGGGCATGTACCGGAACTCATAGAACCACAGAGCGACTCCTTGATTTTAAACAGAAGCGGCGATCGCTCGCCTGTCATCCGTGACGCTAAACGCACCGTGCTGGCGAGATTATGTCTCCACCATCACCGTCTGCTTCCACTATGAGTGCAGTCCTGGAAAAAAGTACGAAAAACCTGAGTGGTAAATAATCTCCTGACCCGGCTCCTGTTCTGCGGGTGCCGTGTTGATATAGCCAACCCACAAGATGTAGCCAATGAAATTGGCAATCATCTGTCCGTATTTCTCCAGGGACTCATCTATGCCCCTCATTGCTTTCCTCAAAGTCCTCCCAGAGGGTTAGCACCCTTGGACTTTTCTTCTCTCAGAGAAGAACAGTATAATGTCCTTTACACTTAAGAACTGAGGCAACACTCTCAGCTTGTCCCGATCAACGGCACTGGGCCCGACGACATTCATATTCAGTATGCTACAACATTTACATCAGTCAGCCCAGCAGTCCTATTACGCCTTTACAATCTTAATATTGGTCACTAGGGAAGTTCTTCACAGCTGTGGAAATCCGCCATTGTTCCTCCGTCTTCCCTGCAAACCAGGCACTACGGACAGATGGAAACCTCCCACAAGTCGTCCCATTGCTCTTACCAGTGCAGTTTTGCAAAAGTAATGGGAACGTCAAGTAAATAGACGTTTTAGTGTGGTATTTAGAGACACACAACAGTCTCGTTGGTCTCCACTCGTCCAATAATGGCTTTCGTAAGGACGTTCTACCATAGACCCCTTATCTGCGCTTGGATAATAAGTTCGTAATGCCTTGCGAATAACCACTCAGTTAATGCCGATATTTATTGACCTGAGAAAGGCATATGACACAACTTGGAGATAATATTTTAGCCCAAGCCCACATCCTTAGGCCTTCGAGGGCATCTACCATCCTTCCTTAAAAACTTAATTAACGACAGGCTAATTCCGTGTCTGGTTAAATAATGTGCTCTCCTCCCCGGACTTATCCAAGCGAAGGTGTCCCCCAGGATTGTCTGAGCCAACACTTTTGTCTCTCCTTGCTATTAATGATATTGAGGCCTCTATCTTCATCAAATATTTGGTCATCGACCTATGAGATACTTCCCTATTCCTGTGCAGGCGCTGACTGTCACCCTCCTTACAGTTTCTCTCCATGCATGCAGCGACCGTTTCCAATATGGGCCACCACAGCATGGTTTTAAAATTTCCAGCACTTAAACCCACCAAATCACTTTCAAGAAGACGCTCTGTCATCTCCGATCATCTTTGTACCTCTATGGCCCTCACGTCTCCCTGAAACGTGATAGTCCAATTTTTCTGGGCCTCGCTCTTTGATCGTAAGGTTTTACAACCTGGAAACCTCACATTACCTCTCTGAAGGCAACTTGTCACGCCGGCTGAACTTCCCTTAAAACCCTTTCTCGATCTTTCGTGGTGAGCTGATCGGTCGAACCCTCCTTCACCTACATTCCATCCCTTATTTTATCGAAACTTTGATTATGGTGACCAGGATCTATTTCAGCGGCATCTCCAGCTACTCTCACTAGCCTTAACCCATTTCATCACCAAGGATTACGTTTATGCCTTGGTGCTTTTCGCTTTTCCCCCCCTTTTTTATTCCCCGTCGAAAGCTCTATGCAGAAGCGAACGTTCCATCCTTATCCCCGATCGCCGTGATGCCCATTGCTTGCGACTACTATGTACCTCTCATGATCTCCGACAATCCTATCCATTTATAGAATGGTTCTACTGATTATTAGTAACATGCTTTATTTGTTCGCCGCCCTGTTTACTCCGCCCTTCTCTCTTCGCCTTCATCCGCTCTGTCTTCTCATCAACTACCACCTTTGCTATGTTACATGTAGCATCTTCAGCTTTTTTCCTACCCCCCTTGGGAAGTTCCAGCTGTTTCGAGTCTGTTCTTTCTCCCTCCCTTGCTCGAAAGCCCAACTGGTCTACGGTCGCTTCCCGCTCCTCTTTTTCTTGACCACTTTCCACTCTCATTCTCATAGCCAATAGCTGTGTACACAGATGGCATCTAAGTCTTCTGACGGCGTAGAATTCGCAGTCAGTGTTTCCGGGACAGCGGCCGTACAAGGGCATTTACTATCTTCAGCTAGGTATTTGTTACTGCTGAATTATATGCATCCTTACAGCACTTATCGTATTGCATAAACGGGGTATGTTCTATGCCTGTGTCTCCATCATTTGTGGTTTGTCTCCAGACTCACTTAGTGGCTATTAGTACAGGCTATACAAAAATTTGATAACACCTCACCCCTTAGTCCTCCGTATTCCAACTTGCTACGACCGCTCTATCCTATCTCTCTCTCTAGCATAAAGATAATCGTTTTTGTGGGTCCCTGGTCATGTTACGTACAGGGCAATAGAACAGGCAGACACTGCTGCGGCGTTTCAGCAGTTACATGACCTACCAAGTTCTATATAGAGGTATTCCATGTACGGACTGATTTTGCTGTAAAATATCTTCCCACCTTCACACCCGTATGCAACAACGTTGGTCTACTAATGCTCGGCAACACTTCAGTCTATTAAACCGAGTATTAGGTTACTGCAGTCTCTTATCACCAGTGTCGATGTTGGAGACTACTCTCAACCCGTCTTCGCATTGGCCAAACTGTCTCTTACTATGGGATGTATCTCATGAGTAGTAGCACCTCTTGGGCTCGCTCTACTGGGAGAATTGCCAAGCTCCAATATCATCAAGCCACATTCTGGTTGGACTGCCGCACTTTATCACCGGAGCACGCAGAATTTACCTCTGTCGTCGTCTTCGCCACCGCCGCTCCTCTTTATTACCTTCCCTTCTTGCCTGAGAACCCACTTTTCAATCCGGACGCTCTCATGGACTTTGACAACGATCTGACTTACTTCACAAAATCTGATACTATCAGCCCTTTCCCTACTTTGAATCTCTTGCTAACACTCTAACCCCCGTACTATCCCCTGCCCCTGCTTGTTTTCTTAACCCTGCTGAGCATTCACACCCTCCCTTCGCCCTCCAATTCCCTTGTTCCTTCCCTACCTCTCAGCGCTGTATAGCCCTTGTGGCTTAGCGCTTCTTTTTGATTATAATAATAATAATCTACCCCTTCTCGTTGCCAGTACTTCTCATACCACTTGTCAGCAAACGCCCCCATTCCTTCCATAGCTTGTATGCCCTCCCCCTCCCTGTACCCTCCTATCGACTCATGAACCTCCAACCTTGGAATAGTCATTGCCTGCTGTCTTTGTTTCTGCCTACGCAATACGCACGATGAAGGTCTATCGCCCCAAAACACCTCTTCCACCCCCGCCTGTACCCGCACCGCTTGGAACCTCTCATCCTGTACCTCACGCAGTCCCCCTTTAATTGCCATAATATCATCCATGGGATTAATTGCCGCCACGCCCCCCTCGCATAGAAACCCCCGTAATCTATCCCCCAAAATTAGTTAGAAACCCCATATTTTAAAAAATTGATACGTTTCCCTTCCTTTAGTAATATTGCTTAACCCGTTCTTTAGCCCACACCCCACCACATCACCAATCCTTACCCCATTTATCTCTGCACTTAACCCCCCCCCACAGCGTTGCAAACCCCTTCTATCCCCTCCTCATCACCTAACACATTTGTATTTAATTTCCAATAACCCCTAGTTATACCTGCTAGTGACTCCATGCCACCTCTGCTACTACCGCCGATGATCCAAATAAGTATTCTTTGTACGGAAAAATGTCCCCCCAAACCCCCTTGAGATATACACAGCTATCCAACCTAGCAGCGTAACCCCGTTTACAAAAGTGTGTTCTACCTCCCACGCCCCTCCCCCAAACCCGCATCCCGCAACTGAATATCTCTCAAAAGATCTCGAAAGGGCCCGCCGACGTGCCCCGCCCTTTTGGTTTCCCACGTCAGCCCTCTAATACGCAGTTCCAGTCTCCACCAACGACGGCCACTGTAGGTAACCCACGTAAGAAGAAAACTAGTTCTTCACAAACAAAATCCCTTTTTACCCTCACATCATTTTCTGCTGGTGCATACACACTTACAAAAGAAACCCTTGCCCCCTCCACCACCCCAAAACGACGTAGACGGTTTGGGATGTTCAGAGTCATCTTCAGGGAAAAGGTACCCTCCGGGGACGTCCCATGAAAGCCCTCCGTCCACTTGCCCTTTGTCCCAGATTAGGGCCCCATAGTCTAAAAAAACACCCCTTACTCAGCCTACTCCCCAAAAAGGGATTTTTCGAATCTAACCCAGTAAATGGCGAGATACGTCGATAAAACGCACCTTCCAGCGGGAAAAGTAGCGTCAAGACTCAGGGCGGGAAAATCTCGTCCCCAAAAAGCCATACGGGGGAGTGGAATTAAATTTTGCAAAGATTTATAACCCCCATTGGGGGTACACCATACACCTATGTTGGATTCCATAGGTCTCCAAATGATTTTTTGGGTAGCTTGCACTGAAGAGGGTGAAATCGCCCCAAAGCGCTCAATCCAAATGGTTTTTACCGCCTCACACTCGCGCCATGTTGTACAAGGTAGCTGCCTGAAACGCAGGGGTGGCGCAAACCTCACTCGCCCGGGGTCAGGCAGCGATCAATTTTATTGTTTGGTCAAAAGTGGGCAGTATGGGGTATCAAAAGGGGAGGGGCAGTTAAAAATCAATATTTTCAATTAAAGAGAGAGATAAAAAGAACAAAGAAAAGCAAAAAGGTTATGGGGTTTAAAAAGTTGCAAAAAATTGAAAATTTAACCCCAAAAGGAAATTTTTCGGTATCGAAGTAAGATTAGAGACAAGTTTAGCCCCACCAAAAGAACTCAGGTCAGATCACTAAAGTGATGGAAATGGTGAATTTTTAATTATTTCTCTCATTTTAGCAGGAAGATATAGAAATTCCAGAAATAAATAATTTTGTAAAAGGACAATAATAAACTTGCACGATTAAGGTAACTAGTACAGGGATCGACAATAGAGAAAAAAAAATGGACCAATCCCCCGGTCCCGTGAACTGTTACAAGGTTTTCAAGGAATGTAAAGAGGAACTTAGCATACCCTTTTGGGTAATCTTTTCAACAATCACTACATATGGCATAGTGCCAGACAAGAGGAAAAAAGGCAAAAGGGAAAACCCATTTACAAAGCGGTGACGGTCCTTATTTTTTAATATAGTGAATAAGCCTTACCTCCTTTCATGCCCTTTTGATATCCTTTCCCGGATATTCTCAAATCCAACTTACCGAGCATTTCAGGAAATATTGCTTTTTTGTTCAAGATGGATTTTTCATCTTTTTTCATTTCATTGGCTTTTGTAATGCGCTTGTCTTTTCCCTTTTCTTAAGATTGATGTTATGCGTGGGTGGGTTTTGCTGCTCCAAAATCACCTCCCCGACATACCCATCCTGTATGTTTACCACTAAATGAAATGCCCCAGAAAACTATGCCACGATTAAGAAAGAGGCATTGGTTAGTGGTGTCGTTGGGCATTTTGATGGTATTTGGGCACCTCTAAAATTTAAAATTTACTGTATTTCAGACACAATCCACTCACTTAGTGAATCAGTGAAGTCTAAAAAGCAAAATTGTGTGGTCCTCAAACCCAGCCTTTAATTAGTATAAATCAATTTTTTTTATATTTTTTTTAAAACCCAAACAGTTTAACAAAAAAAAAAAAAACAGTTGGAATAATCAATTAATGACAAAGGGATTGTACCTACAGCCGCAAATATTAAAACAAAAATTTACATCAAAAACATAAAAAAACAAAATTCCATTCACAGGGTCATGAATTGCATATATACAAAATTTGCTATATATAAATTTTACAATAAATGACATCTGACAAAGGTTCAATACACTTGAACATAAAATTTATACAAAAAAGTTAATCAGTTAAACCCCTCCTTCCATTAATCAAAAAACAAAAACCTAACTCAAAATCTGACTAAAAATTTTAATACTTTCCTAACAATACAGCTAAAACATATCCCAACATACAATAAACAGAAAAAAAAATACAGCTTAAAAACACAATAACAACTCTATACTTTTAAAAATAACATATACAAATTTCGACAAATGGACTCTCCTAAATGTCTAGTATGTCTTTTTTACCAAAAGACAAAAATTTAAACATCAAGAACTTGCATGAACCCCAAAACCCGGTATCAGGGTACAGACCAAAATTTAAAAACTTTAAAAAAATCAACATGCATAAAAAAGAATTACATAACTGGGGCCCCCATGACAAAGGTAAAACAAAAAAAGGGGAATATTTTTTAAAATTATATACACAACACACACACCAACACACACACACACACAACACAAAAAACCCACCACCAACACAACCGTACACAAAAATTTTCAAAAAATCCATTAATCAGTGCACTGTATGCACAAAGAAAAAACAGTATATAAGTATTTCTCATCTGTAAACCCAGCATAAATAATACAATAAAACAATTCTGCGCAAATAATTTTTTTCTCGAATCTTGTATACAAGACTGATCCATAAAATTTATAATAAAAAATTATATTTAACCTAATTCTAAAAAGTGTTAATCTCCATAACGGACCTTGAGCTTACTCCACATTTTGGATGCCATAAAGTCCCAATGAAAACCAGGAAACCTTCCAAACCCTTCCAACACTTCACGACCCCCCCCCCAGGGAGGCGACCCCGGTTGCCCCTGACTCCCCCCAACCTTGAAAACCCCCTTCACTCATTTTCCCAATACAGATTTAGAAAACCCTTTATTTTTCAATTCAAACCCCCTTGAGAAAGCCTGTCCCACCTCCTCCCAAACAAATCTTTTTTTTCACCCCTCGTCAAAAACGTTACCGCAAAAACCTTTCTTTCTCCACACACCCCCTCTCCCCCTCATCACCCACGACATATATAAAAATCTACCATGATAAAAACTAAAGCTTTATGACCCCTCGTCTAACCCCCCCATATTAGATTAGAGCACGCAAAACCGACACCCCCGGCCCCCACCTCTGTACCAACCTATTTAAACCCCCCTAACCTCCTCTACCCTTCACAAAAGTAAATACAGGGAACGCGTCTATCCCCTCACAGATACCACACCCCACCCTCACAACCTCCTGTTTCGAAAATATCTCCCGGGGAGGAAGGACCCCATGCAGAAAACGAAACATCACCTCAGCGCCCGAGGTTTTAACTTAAATTTATAAATTAAACCCCAAAACTCTTCCCGCTTACAGGGGAACAAACCCCAACTGGGAAAACGCCCCTATAAAAGTAACCTAAAAAAACCCTTATCGAACCTTTCCCTTTCCCCAACCCAAACATCACACCCCCAAAAAATTTTTTTTACTTCCTAAACTCCTTCCCGTACACATCCCCACCTGTCGTGTTTCCTTCCCAAAACCCCCTGCGTTACCCCCTTACGCAAACTCCCATTTAATAAACACACTTTAGCCCCCCGTCTCAAACCCAAAACAACCCCAACCCCCCCTGACTTAAGTAACTTTACAACCCCCCCATAACCAATCACAACGGAACCCATAAAAATTTGTCACCCTTCGTACCCCCGCAATCGCTGCCCGGGAAAAAAATGGTATAAAAATCCCGACACAAGGGCAATATAAAACAAATGCATTTAAAAAGGTGATTTTTTATTGAACGTTTCGCCCACACAGGGGTTTTTCAAGTCAAAAAACAGAACTCCCGGGGGTGGAAGGAACGCGAGTATTAAGCCCGGCTGAGGTCGGGTGAAATGCTGCATTTTGATGTCCGATTGGTTGTAGGTCAAAAAATTTGGGGTAGTTTGGGAAAGGAGAGGGAAAAGTTTTGTGAGCAGACCTTCTATGCTATCCCAATAAGAACATGTGAAGGTCTGCCCCAAAAACTTGTCTTTCCTTTCCAAGACCCAATTTTTTTAGATCTACCCCCAACCGGTACCATCAGATCAGCATTCTTCCCCCTGATCGCCGGAAATATAAATATCGCGTTCCTTCCACCCGGGTAGTTCTGTTGTGACTTAAAAGCCCACTTTTGGGGAAAAAGTAGTAATAAAGGACAATTTTATACTGCATTTTTTTTTTATTGCCAACGCTGCCCCCTGAAATTGGGAAACAGTGCAACATCCCAAAACCCTTACAACCCAATAAAATGTTCACGACTATCACCGCTGTATCAATTTAGGTGCGGGGTTCAAAAACCCCTGACCCCCCCACACCTTTCCAAAACCTATCCAAATTTTCCTCCCCCCCGCCCCATGTCCCCCTATAAATAATACAAAAAATCTTTAAAGACCCGCCTTTCTTTAAAATTACATTCCCCCCCACCCCCACCCAAGACCCAAACCCCCATGCCCCTTGCTGCACTATTTCCCTGCATACCGGGCATTTCCAAAAATTGAAACCCCCTCGTCCAACACTCATTGACTTCTGCCGAATGGAACATGGTGCGTCAACATACCCAATTCCCCCGGGCCAGGCCCCCCCACCCCCCAATTCCCCTCAAAAGGGTCAAAGCTAGGGTCAACCTTTTAAAAAAGGGGGCCC
The DNA here is from genome assembly GCF_026875155.1 of Cherax quadricarinatus. Lineage (NCBI taxonomy): Eukaryota > Metazoa > Arthropoda > Malacostraca > Decapoda > Parastacidae > Cherax > Cherax quadricarinatus. The sequence continues at coordinate 234,940 of NC_069482.1, read as the reverse complement.
TGGAAAACCAAACTATTTGGGCGGGGGCACCCCTGTCAAAGGCCTCTTCCCATTGCAATTTCCCCCCATCACCTTAATGTATCCTCTTTTTCGCCCCCTTGTAAACGTTTTTACCCCAATTTTTCCTCCCCAAAACCCTGTCTCCTAATAAAACCCTAAATCCCCTTTCACTCATCATATGTCCCTCCAGTCTAGACCCAACAAACCCGCCCCCCCCACCCCCCCCCTTCTTCCCAAAATTCTCAGTACCCCAGCCCTTCAACATCGACCTTTCCCGGAAACCCGAACTGAGATTTGACACCCCCCTTCCACTAACATTTGAATATTCCTAAAATTTTGCAAACCCTTATGTTGCAACATCAGTGTTGGCTCGGTACTCCCAAAGGGGTGGGTCCCCCTTGCCCTTCGGCCAAAACCTTCTGCGTTCCTGTTTCTCCCCCAATTAAACCCTTCTCCTTCATACTTTTTAAAAAACCAAAAACTATAAATTCCTTTTCAACCCCCAATGTTGTAAATAAAATTCTACCGGGAGACCATCAATCCGGGGAGTTTTCCCCCTTTCCTCACCCCCTTAAACGATTCTATTTCCTCTGCCGTAATCGCCCCCCAAAGCCTTTCGATCACTTTTTCCTAAATTACAGGGCACATGTACACCCTTGTCCAAGCCCCTTTCCCCCACCCCCCACTGTTCCAGTATTCTGTCCCAACCCTTGCATACGCAAACCCTTTCGGGGTTCGTATCCCCTGCCCTACTCTATAATTCCAAACCCCACTCCTTACCTCTAAACTGGAAGCCGCAGCGCCGCCTTTGCTTTTGACCGCAAACACCGTGACGGCGGGCCCCCCAACACTTCCCCCACCCTGCTCCCACCCTTACAGCTTAAAAATTTTCTTTTTGCAAACCCCACCTCCCCTTTTTTTCAGCTATTTCATCCTTAAAAAAATTTATTCCCCCCCACCCCCCCCCCATAGCAAACCTCTAAACCATCCTCAAAATAGTTACCACCCAATTTTTTAAATTATTAATATGTTTTCCTTCTTCCAAAAAAATTTTAAACCCTTTTCCTTTGCGCACATCCCCACCTGTACAATGTCTCCACCCCCGTTTTCCACACTAAGCCCCCCATAGGACTGAAAACCCCTCCAACCCTTCATCCCTAACCCTTAATAAAAGTTATTGGAAATTAAATATAGTCCGCGAGCGTCCCCCCCCCCAACCTCCCCCCCACTGCCCTATGATTGACTTGTACCCCAGTACTAAAAGATTTCACGTCCACCCCCTGAGAAAGGTAATTTATTAGTCTCGCGCATAACCATCCTACAAAGTAATTCAGCCCCCCACCCCGCCCCCCCAAAGGCATCAGTAAAAAACATCCCTTAAAAAATCCCTAAACCCCGACATATATCCAGCCCCTTTTGGGCCCACATCACCCCCCTGATTACACTATTCCAGTCCCCCCCAACTATCGCCACCTCTGGCATTTTGCATTAAAGAAAAACACAAGATCCTAAACCCCAAAAAAATCATTTTTTATTTAGTTATTTTCTGCCGGCGCATCACATCACAAAAGACACCGTTTACCCTCCCCCACCATCCTCATGCAACCCCCCCCCTCCCCCCCCCTCCCTCGTTCTCTGCAAAAAAAAGGGGCTGGGCTCCCTTTTTAAATTTCCCCACACCCCCTTTTTAGAGGGGGAGATGGCGGGTAACTACCCCAAATCCTGCACCCCCAACACCCCACCCCCTTTTAAATTGTGCCCTAGAACACAAAAATCCCCCTTAATTTATTTGAAAATTTCGAAAAACCCAAACTCTTTATACCGCTACATAACCCCCTTTTAAAATTTCAGACAACACCTAAGGCCCATTAAAATTTCCCCCCTGTTTCCTTTACACCTTTAAAAATCCAGAGCTTGAAAATTTTGTTCAAATAAAAAAAAAAAAAAAAAAAAAAAAAAAAAAAAAAAAAAAAAAAAAAATTTTTTAAAAAAAAAAAAAAAAGTCACAAATCTATTACCCCCCCCCCTCTTTTCTCGTGACCCGTCCCCTGTTAACATATCTTTTGGTTTTCCCAAAGTTACCCCCCTCGATGAACCTCCCCCCCACCTGGAATGGTTTAAAAGAGTAATGGAGACTCCAAACCACCATCACCTCCCAAATTATAAAGTCTCAGACTTTTGGAACGACGATTCTCCAATGCCCACGCTCAATGTAAAATCCCTCTCTGGTGGTGCAACGTCTTCAACACCCCCACCAATTTCCTCAATCTCAGAAATTTCTTGTACTTTTGCTCCCCCTTACCCCAGGGACGAAACCCCCGATCAGCGTTGGGGGCGGGGCTCCAACTCACCACCAGTCCTGTGTGCCCGATCCATATCTCGCTCACAAAACACCACGCCCTCCACCATTTTTTCCCACCCGCCACCTTTTAAGCAGGGCTGCGACGTCCCCAAGGGCCGGCACATGTCTTTTGTTGTCACGGTCGCCCCTATGTGATAACTCACCCTAGGCGGCACGTACGTCGTTTCCTGGGTACATTACCATTTCCTGCGTCCGAAAACTTGTGGTACACAAAAGGTGGGAATTTGGGGCCTCAAAGTCTTTGAGGTTGAAGAACCCCCTTTGGGAAAACCAGCATAGGCTCCTCCGCCCCCGTACCTGTTGACATAATGCACCGTCCCCCTTTTTCAAAAACTTTCTTATATCGCCCGCCCCCTCAAAAGGAACGTTGCGTAACTTGATCCCGTTAATACCGTGAAACATCTACTTCTTTTTTTTAGTGCAGCTGGTGTGCTTAAAACTCCGCCTGAAAAACCCGGTGACTAACGATTTATAAACCGTTGTGATAGCAGTTTGACGAAAAAATTCGTTGTCCCCGTTTAATGCTACACCTACAAGTCCTATTTGTACTTTTTCCTAATCTCCCCTATGAATTTGGGAATAAGACTGCGCAAATGGGGGTTATCGTTCCTTTAAGTACTCGATGCCCAAGTATTATCTTTGTCTCAGACTAACCGCCACTTGCGACACTGGCACCTAAAATTTCAGCCGAGGGGGGACGCAACCCCTTCACACCACTGCAGCGGGAACTGACAAGGCGCCGCCTACAAACAGCAGGGGTGCAGAGCACACGACACTACCGGGTCAGGCAGCGAAATAAAACAAAACTGGTCAATTTTAAAGTAAAGTTGACACTTCTTGCATCCTTTTATGCAATGATACAGTAGAATTAAAAATTTTTGCGATCAAATATTGCTTTTTTGCTTGTCACTTTGATTAAATTCAGGAAAGTAACGGAAACCCTCTAGCTATGTAAAATGTTTACCTGTCCAATTAATATTTGTTTGACATCAACAAAAATGATGATTCTGTGTTGTTTGTGAAGGAGAGAGTTGGAGATAGAAACTGAGTGTGTAACATGGCATGCAGGTGGCTTTGGGTGGCTCAGTGCAGATCGCCGCCGTACACCTCATACACACCTTTTAGCTCAGCTTTCCAACACGCGTTGCATAAAAAATGTCCAAAGCCTCGCATTTTCCTTCCCCTGTTAGTTGATTTCATCTCCCCAAACACGCACAACTGCTGTTATTGTGCAGTTCACTATACCAGGAGCCTTAGGGGTCATGCTTTTCATGGTGTATAGTCTAAGAGTATCGATCACAAAATGCCAAATGCTGGGGGTGCCACCTGGGGCGAGGGGTAGCTTATTTATTTGGGGGAAAAAAAGAAAAAATTTCAGAAGTGCATTGGATTTTCTTGCATGATTTTTAAATGACATGGTAAAAGACACTAAAACGTCCTTTGCGATCGTTTATTGTTTGGTGGGTTTGTGCCCCTGAATAGCCCCTTAAATTATTATTTTTATTTAAAACGGGGGATTCCACCAAGGAGGGGGGCCAGAAAAGAAAAAATTTCACCATCATTCACCTTACGTTGCCGAAGGGTGCTTTACACTAATTTTTTTTTTAAACTGCAAAATTAACACCCCCCCTTCAGGGCAGGCACTGTACTTCCCATTCCAGGGGCTCAATCCGGCTGCCGGGTTTCCCTGAAACATTTAAAGTTACTTTGCCCCACTCCAACAGCCCTCAAGTATTAAAAACCATTTTTCTCCCTTCACTCCCATCAAACACGCCACGCATGCCCCCTGGAAATCAACCTCTCGCACACAAAACCTCCCCTTTTCCCCCCCCTCCAAAATTTCCTAGGCTGACCCCTACCCCCCCTTCCTTCCATACAGGCTGATACACTCTTGAAGTCATTCTGTTTTTGTCCATTCCTCTGCATGTCCTAATCCGTCAAAAAACCCTTTCCCCAGCCCTCTGGACAACATTTTTACAATCCCGCCTTCTCCTAACTTCCAAACTACGAATTCCTTATTTTCCACCACACATTGCCTCAGACAGACATCTCCCTGCCTCCCGCCCCCCCTGCGCAACATTCATCAACCAGCTTCCATCCAAAAAGAGAATTGGTAAAACTATACTCTCATTTTTCCCCTTTGCCTCCCTGGGGCAAAGTTCTTTGTCTCCACGACTCCTAAATGCCCCGCTCACCCTTTTTCCCCCCATCAATTCCTGTTCACCTCATCTTTCATAGACCCCTCCCCTGAACATCCACTCCCCAATATTGAATACATTACCCCCCCAACTCTCTTCCCCCCTATAAAAATTTTAAAATTTTTACACCTAACTTTTTTTTATCCCATAACTTTACTTTTCCGATTCACTTTAATTTCTTCTTTTGCATACCCCACAAATTATCCACCAACCCTGCAACTTTTTTTCAGAATCTCCCCAAACACGTGTCATCGCAAAGAGCCGGAAACCCCATTTGGTGATTCTTTATTTTTAACTCCAGCCCTTGCCAAGCCTCGCATTTTTCTTTTTTTTTACAAAACCCCCCTCTAAAATAATTTAAAAAACCGGTGACATCAAACACCTTTCTAAGGCCTCTTTTACGGGGAATAAACTCCCTTTTCCCAAACCCAACCTGAGCCTCATATCCTCGTAAAAACTCTTCATGCTTTCAGCAACCTACCCCCTACACCCACCTAACATCTGCCACATTTCCCCCCCCCCACCCCGTCAACGCCTTTTCCAAATCCAAAAGCCACAAAAACCTTTCACCTTATCTAAATACTGTTCACTTTCATGGGTTTTCCGTAAAAAACCCGGTCCCCACCCCATACCTTTCCTAAAGTCCTTGTTATCTCGTTCCCATTCTCCCTCTTTCTTAAATTTTTTTCATAATAACTCACCATAACTCACCAGGTATATCAAAAGACTTATCCCCCTATAATTTTTTCACTCTCTTTGTCCCCTTTGCCTTTTTACAAAGGAAAATAGCATGCTCTCTGCCAACCCAGGTACCTTCCCTCTTCCCTAATTTATTAAAAAATAGCACCAACCACTCCAAAACTATACCCCCCCCGGGTTTAAAATTTCTATCTTTATCCCGTCAACCCAGCGCCTTCCCCCCTTTTATTTTACCCACTGCTCACGAACTTCCCCCCCCTCAAAAGGCTTTCCCCATCCTGCAAGATTTATTCTCCTTGCCTATACAAAAAACACAGTTCCCTATCTTTATCAAGTTTAACATTCCCCAAATATTCCCCCCATCTTCCCAATACTCTAACTCCCATTTAAAAAATTCCCCCCGTTTTTTTAAATGACAAATCCCTTTTTTCCTGGTTCCTTAACTTGTTAACTCATCCAAAAACTTTTTTTTTTTTCAACTAAAATTTTGATAAAAAATACCCCCCTCTCTCATTTGCTCTCTTTTTTAAAGCTTCGCATTTTTTAACACTCTCTTTTTTCCATATATCTTTCCCCCCCCCACCTTCTATTTTAAAAAAATTCCATATGCAATTTTTTTCCTTCCCACTCTTTTACATCATATTCCACAATCGCTCCCTTTTCCCCCCTGCACCATTTCCTGAACCCCAAAAATTTTGCTGAACCTATAAACTATATTTTTAAAAATACCCCTACCTCTTGACCCCCTTGCTTGCTCTATTTTCCTCTATCCCCCAACATGTTTATATCTTTCCCCAAAACCCCCCTTTTAGTTTATAAACCTTCACCCCCTTCTTCCTGATGCTTCTTTTCCCTTTTATCCCCTCTACCTTTTACTTCATGTAGCTACAACTAAAAAGTGATCTGTATATTGTGGCCCCCCTATAAACATGTACATCCGAAACTACCAACTTTTTATCTACCAATTTATAATCTAACAAACTACTGTCATTTTGCCCTACATCATATCTTTTATACTTATTTATCCTCTTTTTCTTAAAATATGTATTACCTATAACTAAACCCCTTTCTATGCAAAGTTCAATCAAAGGGCTCCCATTATCATTTACACCTGGCACCCCAAACTTACCTACCACACCATCTCTAAAAGTTTCTCCTACTTTAGCATTCAGGTCCCCTACCACAATTACTCTCTCACTTGGTTCAAAGGTTCCTATACATTCACTTAACATCTCCCAAAATCTCTCTCTCTCCTCTACATTCCTCTCTTCTCCAGGTGCACACACTCGCTTATTATGACCCATTACTCGCATCCAACCTTTATTTTAATCCACATAATCCTTGAATTTACACATTCATATTCTCTTTTTTCCTTCCATATCTGATCCTTCAACATTACTGCTACCCCTTCCTTAGCTCTAACTCTCTCAGATACTCCAGATTTAATCCCATTTATTTCCCCCCAACGAAACTCCCCTACCCCCTTCAGCTTTGTTTTGCTTAGGGCCAGGACATCCAGCTTCTTTTCATTCATAACATCAGCAATCATCTGTTTCTTGTCATCTGCACTACATCTACGCACATTCAAGCATCCCAGTTTTATAAAGAAGTGCTAAACCACAAGGGCTATACAGTGCTGCAGGACAGGAAGGAAGCGAGGGTATCAGGTGGCAAAAGGGAGATGGATGAGTAATAGGTTACAGATAACAGCAGGGCAGCGGAATGGTGAAAGGGTAGAGGGCAGCAAGAGATTGAGGTAGAAAGGGCTGAGGGGAGTGAGAAAGTTATCATCCTCAGAGTTTGTGGAGTAATCAGTATTTGTCAAGAAGTCAATGAGAGAGTCAGGATTAAAGGAGGGTCCAACAGCAAGAAGGGAAGGTAAAGAGAGAGTAGTAGAGAGGAGACGACGTTGGAGGTAAATTCTGCATGCTCGTTGATAAAGAGGGAAGTCTAACAGAATGTGGCTAATCGATACTGGACCTTGACACTGCTCACAGAGAGGAACAGGGTGCCTCTCCATGAGATACCCATGAGTAAGATGAGTGTGGCCAATGCGAAGACGGGAGAGAGTGGTCTCCCAACCACGGCACTGATGACAAGAAGACGGCCAGTAACCTACACAAGGCTTAAAAGACTGAAGTTTGTTACCGAGCAGATTAGACCAACGTTGTTGCCAATGGATGTGAAGGTGGGTAGCTATTACAGCAAAACAGTCCGTAAATGGAACACCTCTATATGAAACTGGTAGGTCATGTACTGCTGACCATGCAACAGTGTCCTGCCTGTTCATTGCCCTGTACATAAACAGGGACCAGGGACCCAACAGAAAAACAATATCTTTATGCGGGTAGAGATGCGCGTAACCAAGGTTGGATACGGAGAACTAGGGGTGAGGTGTATCAAATTTTCATATAGCCTGTAAAGCACAGGCAACTAAAAAATATGACACAGGCATAGATGCAATACGGATAAAATGCTGCAAGAAGGCATGCAATTCAGCTGTAAAAAAGGGAAAGGGCCGAGGATAGTAAATGTCCTCGCACGACACTGTCCAAAATGCTGCCGCAAATCCGACGCCATCAGAAGACTTAGAGCCATCTTTTGTACACTGCAATGGCATGAGAAGAGAGCGGAAGGGGTCAAAAAAAAGAGAGAGGGAAAACTACCAAGGCAGTTGGGCTTTCAAGCAAGGGGAGTGAGAAAAAAACAGACATGAACAACTGGAACTTCCCAGTGGGACAGAGAAAAGTGAGATGCTACATGAACATAGAAAGGTGCTAACTGAAGGGAAGACAAGAGTGAATGTAGGCGAAGGGGAAAAGGGAAAATGGAGAAAAACAGGGGCGACGAACAAATAATGTCTACTAACATTGGGACTATTCTATATATGGAAGGATTATGGAGATCATGAGAGCAAACACAGTAGCAAGGCAATGGGCATCATAGCAATCAGACAAGGATGGAATATTCGTTTCAGCATAGAGGCTCTAAAAAGGGGAAAGAGCAAAAAGCACCTGGGCATTAACTTAATCCTTGGTGATGGATGGGATTAAGGCTAGAGAGAGTAGCAGAAGAGGCCGCTGAATAGATCTGGTCACCATAATTAAGTTTCGATAAAATGAGGGCTGAACGTAGGTGAAGGAGAATTCGAACGATCAGCTCCCCATGAAAGATGAGCAAGAGTTTTAAGAAGGTCAACTGGCTGTGACAAGTTGGGTTTCTGAGAGGTAATGTGAGGTTTCCAGGATGACCTACGGTAAAAGAGAAGGCCTAGAAACCTGCCCGTAAACACGTTCAGGGAAAACGTGAGCCATTGAGGTACAAAGGTGATCGGAGATGACCAGAGCATCTATGAAGTAATTTGGTGAGTTTTAGTACTGGAAAATTTAAACCCATGCTGGTGGCCTAATTGGTAACATGGTCGACCACATGCTGGAGGAAAATGTAATGAGATGGGCAGTCAGCGCCTGCACAAGCAATAGCGAAGTCATCAAAAAAGAGTGATGACCCAAATATTGAATGGAAGAAAAGAGGCCAAACATTTATAAGCAAGGAAAGTGTTGTGCTCAGAACACACCCTGGGGGAAACCTTCAGCTTGGACAAAGTCCGGGGGGAGCATATTATTACCGGTGAACACAGAAATGTCTCTCAGTTAAGAAGTTCTTAAGGAAGGATGCTGGATTGCCTCGGAGACCTAAGGAGTTGGCTTATGCCAAAATATATACCTCCAAGTTGTGTCATATGCCTTCTCAAGATAAAAAAATATGGCAATAACTGAGTGGTTATTTTGCAAAGGCATTACGAACATACGTATCCAAGCACAGTAAGAGGTCTATGGTAGAACGGCCCTTACAAAAGCCATATTGACTAGTGGAGAGGCTGTTGTGTTCTTCTAGATACCACATTAAACTTCGGTTTACCAGACGTTCCATCACTTTGCAAACTGCACTAGTATGAGCAAGGGGATGATAGTGGGAGGCATCATGTCCCGTATTACCCGGTTTGTGGAAAGGGAGAACAATGGTGGATTTCCACAGCTGGGGAAGAACTCCTTGTGACCAAATAAGATTGAAGAGTTGTAAGAGGACTGTAAGGGCTAACTGATGTAAATGTTGTAACATCCGAATATGAATGACGTCAGGCCAGCTGTCGATGATCGGCAAGCCGAGAATGTTACATAAGAACATAAGAAAGGAGGAATACTGCAGGAGGCCTGCTGGCCCATACTAGGCAGGTCCTTTTACAATTCATCCACTAACAAAACATTTACCCAACCCAATTTTCAATGCTACCAAGAAATAAGCTCTGATGTGAAAGTCCACACAAATCCAACCCTTCCCACTCATGTACTTATCCAACCTAGATTTGAAACTCCCCAAAAGTCCTAGCCTCAATAACCCAACTAGGTAGACTGTTCCACTCATCAACTACCCTATTTCCAAACCAATACTTTCCTATGTCCTTTCTAAATCTAAACTTATCTAATTTAAATCCATTACTGCGGGTTTCTCTCTTGGAGAGACATCCTCAAGACCTTATTAATATCCCCTTTATTAATACCTATCTTCCACTTATACACTTCGATCAGGTCTCCCCTCATTCTTCGTCTAACAAGTGAATGTAACTTAAGAGTCTTCAATCTTTCTTCATAAGGAAGATTTCTGATGCTATGTATTAATTTAGTCATCCTACGCTGAATGTTTTCTAACGAATTTATGTCCATTTTGTAATACGGAGACCAGAACTGAGCTGCATAATCAAGGTGAGGCCTTACTAATGATGTATAAAGCTGCAGTATGACCTCTGGACTTCTGTTGCTTACACTTCTTGATATAAATCCCAGTAATCTATTTGCCTTATTACGTACGCTTAGGCATTGCTGTCTTGGTTTAAGGTTGCTGCTCACCATAACCCCCAAGTCCTTTTCGCAATCTGTATGGCTAAGTTCTACATCATTTAATTTATAAGTACTAGGGTTATGGGCACTCCCAAGCTTCAGAACCTTGCACTTATCTACATTGAACTGCATCTGCCACTTTTCTGACCAAGAATAGAGTTTGATAAATTAGACACATGTGCAACTCTTGGGTATCTTTATTGAGGAAACGTTTCGCCACACAGTGGCTTCATCAGTCCATACATAGGAGAAACTTGAAGAACAGGAGGAGAATGAGGTAATCAGTCCCTCAACCTTGAGTCGATGTGTTCAGTCCATCAAGATTGATGGACTGAACACATCGACTCAAGGTTGAGGGACTGATTACCTCATTCTCCTCCTGTTCTTCAAGTTTCTCCTATGTATGGACTGATGAAGCCACTGTGTGGGCGAAACGTTTCCTCAATAAGATACCCAAGAGTTGCACATGTGTCTAATTTATCAACATGTCGGTTCTCTGAACCATTCATCTACAAGAATAGAGTTTGTTTAAATCCTCCTGAAGTTCCCTAACATCTACGTTTGAATCAATTATCCTACCTATCTTTGTGTCATCGGCGAATTTGCTCATATCACTAGTAATTCCCTCATCAAGATCATTGATATATATTATAAACAACAACGGGCCCAAGACTGATCCCTGTGGAACGCCACTTGTTACAGATCCCCACTCGGATTTAACCCCATTTATGGACACTCTCTGCTTCCTGTCAGTGAGCCATGACTCGATCCACGAGAGCACTTTTCCCCCAATGCCATGAGCTGCCACTTTCTTTAACAGTCTATACCTGGAGTTTACCTGGAGAGAGTTCCGGGGGTCAACGCCCCCGCGGCCCGGTCTGAGACCAGGCCTCCTGGTGGATCAGAGCCTGATCAACCAGGCTGTTGCTGCTGGCTGCACGCAAACCAACATAGGGAGCAAACAGCCCGGCTGATCCGGAACTGATTTTAGGTGCTTGTCCAGTGCCAGCTTGAAGACTGCCAAGGGTCTGTTGGTAATCCCCCTTATGTGTGCTGGGAGGCAGTTGAACAGTCTCGGGCCCCTGACACTTATTGTATGGTCTCTTAACGTGCTAGTGACACCCCTGCTTTTCACTGGGGGGATGGTGCATCGTCTGCCAAGTCTTTTGCTTTCGTAATGAGTGATTTTCGTGTGCAAGTTCGGTACAGTCCCTCTAGGATTTTCCAGGTGTATAAAATCATGTATCCACCCTCCTGCGTTCCAGGGAATACAGGTTTAGGAACCTCAAGCGCTCCCCAAAAATTGAGGTGTTTTTTTCTCCGTTATGCGCGCCGTGAAGTTCTCTGTACATTTTCTAGGTCGGCAATTTCACCTGCCTTGAAAGGTGCTGTAAGTGTGCAAACAATATTCCAGCCTAGATAGAACAAGTGACCTGAAAAAGTGTCATCATGGGCTTGGGCCTCCCTAGTTTGAAGGTTCTCATTATCCATCCTGTCATTTTTCTAGCAGATGCGATTGATACAATGTTATGGTCCTTGAAGGTGAGATCCTCCGAATGATCACTCCCAGGTCTTTGACGTTGGTGTTTCGCTCTATTTTGTGGCCAGAATTTGTTTTGTACTCTGATGACGATTTAATTTCCTCATGTTTACCATATCTGAGTAATTGAAATTTCTCATCGTTGAACTTCATATTGTTTTTCTGCAGCCCACTGAAAAGGATTTGGTTGATGTCTGCCTGGAGCTTTGCAGTGTCTGCAATGGAAGACACTGTCATGCAGATTCGGGTGTCATCTGCAAAGGAAGACACGGTGCTGTGGCTGACATCCTTGTCTATGTCGGATATAAGGATGAGGAACAAGATGGGAGCGAGTACTGTGCCTTGTGGAACAGAGCTTTTCACCGTAGCTGCCTCGGGCTTACTCTGTTGACGACTACTCTCTGTGTTCTGTTAGTGAGGAAATTATAGATCCATCGACCGACTTTTCCTGTTATTTCCCTTTGAGCATTTTGTGCGCTATTCGCCCTGGTCACACTTGTCGAAGGCTTTGCAAAGTTGTATTATTACTCTCATTCTTTTTGTCTTTTAGGAAAAAAAAAAATTTTGGACCTTGTCGTGTGGGCCAATAGTTGAGCAGACAGGAGCGACCTGTTCTAAACCCCTGTTGCCCCCGGGGTTGGTAAAGATGGGTTTCTAGATCGGGTGATTTCTTCTTAGACCCTTTCAAAGATTTTTATGAAAGGGTGTTTGGCTATTGGTCTGTAGTTTTTTTGCTGTTTCTTTACTGCCCCCCTTTTTGGGGTGGGGCTATGTCTGTTTTTTTTATAACGGGGACGCCCCCGGTCCATGTCCCCCTCCAAGGGTGGAAAAGGGTCGTGATAGGGGCTTTTTGCAGTTTTTGTAACAGAGTTCCCTGGTCTGGCCCCCGGGGGAGAGTGCATGGGGAGTATTTATCGCCTGTTCGAAGTATTTGGCGTCAGGGTAAATCGGATGGCTTGTGTTAAACAAATTTTTTTGGGTCTTCATAAAAAATTCATTTTGATCTTCGACTTCATTTGGTTTAGGGGTTTGCTAAAAATGGTCTTTTGGGACTTGAGTAGTTTCACTCATTTCTTGCTGTATCGTGTAGGACCCATTTGTTTAAGTGGGGGCCCCAATACGGGACGTTGTTCTCTTTTTTTGATTTGGATGGAGAGTACTTGGGTTTTTTTCGTTTTTCATTTAGGTTTTTGTTTTCCCCGCGATTCCTGATCCAAAAGGGTTCTTTTAGTTAATTTCGATGCTTGCTATTTTTTTGCCAAATGTTTCCTGGCATTTCAGTTATTGACCTCTTTTACCCGCTTGTTTTTTTTCCGTCGCCTAAAAAGGGACCCCTGTCTCTTTTATTTTAATCTACCCCTCCTTTTTTTTAGAGGAATAACCCTTGTGCATAATGAGTCCCACCGAGTTAATCTGTTTGGGCATAAGTTTGGGTCTGGTTGTTAGTATTGTCCCAGTTATTCGGTTAGGACTTGGTTTACTTGGTCCCACTTTATTTTTTTGTTATTGAAGTTGAATTTGGTGAATGCCCCCTCGTGCTAGTCTCATTTTGTCGGTCTGGGGCTCCACGCATACATGTCTGCCCCCCAAATTTTGTTGTGTTTGGTTTATTGTTTTTGATATGGGACATTTCTTTCGATACTTTTTTAGTGATAGGGGGGGTCTGTGTTTTCCAGTCTAGTGGCTCTTTTATTTGTGGTTTTTAATTGATTTTGTGCAGAGATTTAAAAATCGGTGAGGTGAGTTTTCATCAGAGCTGCTCCTGGTGTTATTACTGCAAAAATATTATTTGCATTTTCCCCCATTTTAGGTGCCTTTAAAGTTGAAATCCCCAGGTGAAGATTTTGGGGGTGCGGGAGCTGGAGTTTTCCCGACAGTGGTCAATTTTTAACAGCTGTTCCCGGAATTGCTGGGAAGTTGCATCCGGGGTTGTAGACTACACAAAGACTGGTTTTGGTTTTTCGACCTTTTCTGCTAAAACTTCCCCTACGTATTTGAGGCATTAAGCGTTTGGCAAACAAGTGATTGCAATGTCGGGGCCAACCCCCCCCCTTTTGCGTTCCTCTGTCACATCGTATAGGTTGTTAACCCGGGACCTATTTCATGTCCAAGTGTCCTTTATGGGGTCTCATGAAAGCCGCGAACATTGCCTTTGCCCCTGCAAGCAGTCCCCGGAGAAAAGGGATTTTTTGTTTGTTGCTGGCTTTAGCCTGATATTTGCAAAAAAAAAAATGTTTTCGGGTGGTGGATTGTTTGGTACTGGGGGGGGATTTTTTCCGGCATTTGTATCTGTATCTGTTGGTTTGGAGTGGGCCCTCGACTGTGGTTTTCCACTCCCGGAATACTGGGTTTTGGGGTCGATTTCTGCCTTTTGGTGCGAACTCTATCAAAAGCCTTTATAAATCAAGTAAATAATATCAAATTCTTTATTGGGTCAACAGCCCCAAAAAACTTTTAGAAGAAAGTTATAAATTGTTAGACAAACGGCCCCTTTGTGAATCCATGTGTATCTTCATCAAGCTATGCTTATCGAGATGGCTTTTATAATCTAGTATAATTGACTCTAGTAATTTGCCCACATTTGGGGAGGCTTATTGGGCGGTAATTTGACGGTAACGATTGTCCCCTGTTTTAAAAAAAAGGAGTTACATTAGCCTCTTCCAATATCAGCATAACATGTTTGAAGGATAAATTTTTTTAAAAAATTAGTTTAAAGGTTCAAGAGTTCCATTTTGCATTCCTTAAGAACCCCTTTAAAAAACCTCATAGGACCCCGGGGACTTATTTTGCTTCAGTTGTTAATTTTCACAACCCCTTACTAGTGACTGTGTGTTAAAAAATTTTTTTCTTTTAGCCCATGTAAAATTTTAAATTTCTGGAAAATTGTTAGTGCTTCCCGTTTTAAAAATGAAAGGGAAAAAAAATTATTTAAATCAAGCACATTTCATTTTTCATTGTCAGTAAGGTGCCCATAGTATTTTTTTAAGGGGGACCTTTCTTATCTCAAACTTTTTTTTCTATAGACCTGGAAAAAACTTTTGGGTTAGTTTTAGAATCCCTAGCAACTTTAATTTCATAGTCCCTTTTAGCTTTTCTTACCCCCTTTTTAAAATGTCCCTCTTAATGTCAATATACTGTTTCATAAGATGACCCTCACCTCTTTTGATACGCCTATAAATTCCTTTTTTTATGCCCTATTTAGATTTTTTGAGCCTATTATTCATCCATTTTGGGTCATTCTATTTGATCTAATTTTTTTTATTGGGATAAAACGCTCTTTGAGCAGCATGTATAGTGTTCAGAAAACTTCATATTGATAGCTCACTTCGTTACCCCAGTCAACAGATGATAAGTGTTCTCTAAGCCCATCGTAATCTGCTAAGCGAAAAGGGGAAATGTTACTGAGTTATCGCTACTATCGTACTTCCATTCAATTTTTAAATGTAATTGATTTGTGGTCGCTAGCACCCAGTTCCTCTGAAATTTCTAAATTTTTAACAAGGGTTTCCCATTGTTTGCCATAACTAAGTCAAGCAGGTTATTTCCCCTTGTGGGTTCTGTCACAACTGCTTCAAAAAACAATCCTAAAATACTTCTAAGAAGTCTTTTACGATTCTAAATTCCCAGTCAAGAAATTCCAATAAACATGACTAAAGTTAAAGTCTCCTAGAATTACTACATTATCGTGCCTTGTGGCCTTAACAATTTCCTCCCAAAAGTAGTTTCCCTTGGTTCCCTATCTAAGTTAGGGGGACGGTATATACTCCTAAAATCTTTTTTTTTCATGCCCTCTGAAAATTCTATCCAAACAGACTCTGTATGTGTTACTTCAGACTTAATACCCGTTTTTATGCAACAGTTCAAGCAAATTCTCGGACATACAATGCCACCCCCCCCCAATACTTCTATCTTCTTGGAACAATTTAAAACCTGAATATGACATTCCGCAGGCATGTCCCGACTTTTTGAATTAAACCACGTCTCAGTTAAGGCAAATACATCAATGTTACCTACACTAGCAATAATCTCAACTCGTCCATCTTATTCCTAGCACTACGGCAATTAGCATAATAAACATTGAAAGACTCTCTTTTTTCTTTACCCTTCTGCCCCATTTCTATTTTTCTACTAAACCTATTACCGTCCTTATCACCCAAGGTCCTGGCTTTTCAATATCTATCTCGTTCTTATTATTACTAGTTCCCCTAGAACTCGTAATATTACTACACTGGGACTTCACTGTTTTCCTGCCAAAACCCATACCACTAACTATTCCTAGTTTAAAGTCTTAACTGCTCCCTCCACTGCAGTTGCCAGTGCTCCCACCCCACACCTAGATAAGTGAACCCCATCCCTAGCATACATGTCATTTCTGCCATAGAAGAGGTCCCAGTTGTCAATGAATGTTACCGCATTTTCCTTACAGTATTTGTCCAGCCAGCAATTGACACCAATTGCCCTGGACAACCATTCACTTCCAACTCCCCTCCTTGGCAAAATACCACATATGAGAGGGTTCCCACCCTTACTTCTAATTATTTCTATTGCTGACCTATACCTGCTAATCAGGTCCTCACTCCTACATCTGCCAACATTGTTGCCTCCAGCACTGAGACAGATAATAGGATTGCTCCCATTACCTCTCATGATGTCATCCAGACGGCTAACAATATCCTCCATCCCAGCCCCAGGAAAGCAAACTCTCTGTCTCCTACTCCTGTCCTTCAAGCAGAACGCCCTATCCATATACCTAACTTGGCTATCCCCAACAACAACAATATTCTTCCCTTTCCCTTTAATGTCTTTCGTCGTGTCGTTCCCAGTAGTCAACTCACATTCGTCGGGTAGCACTGAGAATGTATTGGATGTTTCCACAACAGTTTCCACGGCAGTCTCTTTCTTCTTCATCGTTTCTACCTTCCATTCGTCTTCTTGATCGTCAACTTCTTTCCCTGGCTGTCCAGCCACTGACCAGTTTCCCTTCTTGACCTGAGGACTCAAAACAGGAGGACTACTACGAATCTTCTTGTTCTCCTCGGTCAATCGCCGAATTTCCAAATTCGCCAACCTCAATTCTTCCTTAAGCTGTTGGTAAAGTTGCTCGATGGAGGGCATCTTGCTTCAATTCTAGAGAGCGCGCAAACAGGTCTTCACAGAGCCAAGTACACGTCAACACTGCGCAAATGCCAACTCAATCAGGAGCTACTGCGCAGCACGTCCGCACGGCCCAATAGCGATGCAGTGTTGCCTCCAGTTCCAGAAGTGTAAAAGGCACATTATAAGATTCTTCTTTGAAAGAAGAAAAGTCTAAGGGTGCTAACTCTCTGGCAGACTTTGAGGAAAGAAACGAGGGGCATAGATGGAGCCCCTGAGAAATACGGACCAGATGATTGCCAATTTAAATGGCAACGTCAATAGGGTTTGCTATATCAACACCGGCAACCTGCAGAACAGGAGCCGGGTCAGGAGAGTACCACTCAGTTTCCGTACTTTTCTCCAGACTGCACTTACAGAGGAAGCCGAGGTGATGGTGGAAACATAATCTCGCCAGCAAGTGTGTTTAGCATCATGGATGACACAGCGAGCAACCGCTAGCTTCTGCTTAAAATCAAGAAGTCTCTCTGTGGTTCTATTGTACCGGTACCTGCCCCCCACAACGCATTTCAAATGTACTGCCTGAGCACAAGCAGGAGACCACCGTAGCATGCACTTCTGAGTATGCCTGCCTGAGGTTTGGTGTATAAAATAAGAAGCTGCGGTTAAGACTGATGTCGAGAAGAGGTGTAAAAGCTCATCAACGGAGGATGAAAAAGGAACCTCACTAAAAGCAGCGAGTTGCGAGTAAAGGTCCCAATTTGCTTGATCAACTTGCCAACGAGGGCTACAAAGAGGTGATGAATATGAAGTAGAAGTAAGAATGATTGGAAAATGATCCCTGTCATGTAAGTCGGGTAGAACAGACCAGGCGAAGTCTAGTGCAGTGGAGGAAGAGCAGACCGAGAGATCAATGCAAGAGAGAGCATGAGTACGAGTATCAAAATGGGTGGGAGTACCCACATTTAAAACATGAAGGGGGTGAGGAGAGAGAAAAGCCTCCAACTGAATATCACGTGAGTCACAATGAGACATCCCCCGTGGAAATGGTGGGCATTAAAATCGCCAAGTAACAGAAATGGTGGGGATAAGGATGAAACAAGAAAGGCAAAATCTGGGATAGATAATGCCTGAGAAGGAGAGAGATACAAAGATCATATTGTAAATCACTTATTCAAGTGGATATGGGCTGCAGTGTAATGCAGTGAGATATGAACAAATAGTCGACAGTACAGAATATCATTGCATAGAAGAAGGGCACTTTCATTAAAGGTCCCATTAGAAAAAGGATCTGAAGAATACAATAAATTATAGCCTAAGATGGGTTGGAAAACAGCTGAGTGTAATTTTGGTTCTTGTAGGCAAACACCAACAGGGGAAAACCGGGAGAGCAACATCTGAAGCTCACCCCGATTACCCGAGGCCGTGGATATTCCACTGCAAATAGGCCATGATTGGCAACGAAGAAAATACCAGGAATACGCAGGAATGGGCACCTATGGGCTAGAGGGGTTAGAAAAGTCTATGTGCGGTGGCACTGGAAAATGTTCAATTCAATTCAATTCAAAGTTTATTCTCTATAAGGATTACAATGTTGAATTTACAGAATTTGGTTATTGTGTGGTTTACATGTAGTTAAATAATGATTACAGAGTGTACCACTAGAACGCCTAGCATGGCTAGGCATTTCGGGCAGACTTAGTAATTTTGGTTCTTGTAGGCAAACACCAACAGGGGAAAACCGGGAGAGCAACATCTGAAGCTCACCCCGATTACCCGAGGCCGTGGATATTCCACTGCAAATAGGCCATGATTGGCAACGAAGAAAATACCAGGAATACGCAGGAATGGGCACCTATGGGCTAGAGGGGTTAGAAAAGTCTATGTGCGGTGGCACTGGAAAATGTTCAATTCAATTCAATTCAAAGTTTATTCTCTATAAGGATTACAATGTTGAATTTACAGAATTTGGTTATTGTGTGGTTTACATGTATTAAATAATGATTACAGAGTGTACCACTAGAACGCCTAGCATGGCTAGGCATTTCGGGCAGACTTAGTTTTATTCTTTATTTTAAAATATTACAAATTATGAGGTAAGTTGGTATTATGGCTAAGTGACTAAATACTAATTTGTGAGTTTAGCAATGTGAATGCTTTTGTTTTGGCACAGAATATAGTTTCAGTATTGGAGTATCATAGGATTCATTATTTTAAGATTGAGATTAATATTTCTGTTTATGGTCAAATGGTGAGTGAGTGTAAGTGTGAACCACCAGGTGTATTCATGTAGTTAGTTGATGGGGTGTATCAGGGAGATAAGATGTTTTCTAATGGTAGTTTTGAATGTGATGAATGTGTCTGCAGTTCTAGAGTTCTCAGGTAGGGTGTTCCAGATTTTAGGGGCCCTTTGACATATATTGAATTTTTGTAAAGGTTAGTCGGACATGGGGAATGTCGTAGAGATGTTTGTGTCTGGTGTTATGCCTGTGGGTTCTGTTACAAACTATCAAGAAAGCGTTTTAGGTCAAGGTTGATATTGGAGTTTAAGGTTCTGTAGATGTAGATTGTACAGTAGTAAGTGTGGATGTACTGAACAGGGAGTAAGTTTAGATCTATGAAGAGTGGGGGGGGGTGTTGCCAGGGATGCGATTTAGTGATTATTCTTACTGCAGCTTTTTGTTGGGTTATTATTGGCTTTAGGTGTGTTGCTGCAGTTCATCCCCAAGCACAAATAGCATAGGTGAGGTATGGATAAATAAGTGAGTGGTATAGTGTGAGAAGGGCATTTTGCGGCACGTAGTATCGTATCTTGGAGAGGATCCCAACTGTTTTTTGGGTACTTTTTGGTTATGTGTTGGATATGGGTGCAGATATTCAGGTTGTTGTCAAGGTATAGGCCTAGGAATTTGCCCTCATTATGTCTGGTAATTAGAGTGTTGTCGATCTTAATGTTAATTTGTGCATCTCCTGCTCTGCTACCAAACATAATATAGTAGGTTTTGGGCAGTGTTAAGCGAAGTTATTGGGTGTATCCAAGTGATATTTTGATCAGCTCCTCGTTTTTCGACGGTGTTAGGGTGGCAAG
>NC_069482.1:115574-214561 GCF_026875155.1 Cherax quadricarinatus | reverse complement strand
TAGGCCGGGTGGGCTCAAAAGTCTACTGATAAGCTCCGCCTACTGTTTTATGATGCCAAATAGTCAGTTATTATATTAGAAAGAATAATGCAAGAAAAAGAGATATAAAACAAGGGAAAAAAATTTCCCAAAAAAATTTTGTGGGCTGTGAGCAGACTCGCTGCCCACATCACCGTCGTAGAACATTGATTCTTGTACCATTGTGTTGCCAAAGAGTTAAGCTATTTTTCGGTATATATAACTCAATTTCCATAATTTTTCGATTTTTGGTTGAGCGCGCTCTGAAATTTGCTCTGCAGCCCCCTAAAATCTGGAACACCCTACCTGAAAACTCTAGAACTGCAGACACATTCATCACTTTCAAAACTACAGTTAGAAAACATCTTATCTCCCTGATACACCCCGACAACTAACTTGTATATTTTATCTTGTCAATTTAAATCTAGTTATACTCTAATTCTTGTAAACAACTTATATAACACCTTAGTGCAATTACAACTGAGAGTCTTGTGCCTTTTTTATATTATAGATTAAACTCAGTTGTACTATAGCTCATTCTAGCCCCAATTTCATGTCAGTACCAAAGTCATTACATTAGACCTTAGTGCAATTAAAAGTGAGGTCTTGTGCTATTTTTAATTTGTATTTTTTATATTATTAGTTTGTCCCTGTTGTAATTTAGCTCATTCCGCCAACACTACACAACACCAACTTCATTATGTGTATTAGTGACTATACTCTACATGACCAAAATGCTATGCTATATACTTGTCCAAACTTCCCACCACTAGAGATATCAGTGCTAAAACTCAACACACAACTCAGGATTTTAAATAACCATAATTTAAACCTAGAAGATGATTGATCACGTTGACCCTGATCAAAACCCTACATAACCTGACACACCAATCAAAACCATTGGAAAGTAACTGCCTTTACTACACAGCATCACAAGGCCCCGCACTATCCTAAACAATGATAAAAAATCTATCAGTAAATTTAAATACAACATCAGGTCCTTAAGCAAACACTATGATGACCTCCTGGCATCCTTGAATCACTAAAGGGCACCCTTCTCCTGCATATCTTACTGAGACCTGGCTTAAACAGGACACAATAGATATCTACCCCCTACCAGGATACACAGCAATCCACAACTGCAGACCATACCAAGTTGGGGGTGGTATTGCAATCTATTACTCTAACCAATTATCTTGTATTAGCACCAATTCCCTTTAGTGATGAATATGGGGAAACATTTTTGCTAATTTTACTGTAAAAAAAAATTAAGTTTCCTATAACAATTTGGTGCCCCTTTACCGGATACCCACACAAACATCCCAAACTTCAGTGAGAAATTAAAAGGGACTAATAACAAACAGACAAATGAATAAGCACCACCTTCTCTTAGCTGGAGACTTCAAAACAACCCTTTGGGCCCACTAGTGATAGCCCGTAACTGATTTCATCAACAATATGAACAACACCCCTTCTCATACCAACCCAAAAACCAAACCAACCAGGCTCACTGAAACAAGTGCAACCATAATAGATCACATATGGACCAATATACTAGCCCCCTTTAAATCAGGGATAATCACAGATAGCACTACAGACCACTACCCTACCTTCCTCTTGACAAACATTAGTAAACCACTATTAGTAAACACTATTCATCAGTCCTCACCAAAGTAATAAAGAAAGCCAAACAACTATACTACTCCAGTAGATTCACTGACACAAGAGAGAATAAAACAGACCTGGAAAAACATCCTCAGATCAGGGACCCAAAACTGAAAAAAAACAAGAATGTTGTCCTAACTAAACCTAATGAAACACCACTGCAACCCACCGACACAGCTAACAAGATAAACGACTTCTTCTCAACCATAGGTTCTAACCTCGCCAATAAAATCCCATGTACCAATACCCATGCCGGGGACTACCTAGATGGGAATTTCCCAAATTCCTTCTATCTTGCTTCAACTGAGCCCACGGAAGTCACCGAGATTATAAAGTCACTTAAAAATAACTCAGGGAATCTGTCTCATGTCCCACCATTATTGTACAAGAGAGTGGCCCATGTCCTCTCGCATACTATCTCATTACTTTTTAACAAGTCACTAAAACTAGCCCCTTTCCCCGGAAACTACTAAAGGGCGGCAAGGGTTTACACCAATAATAAAGGTGGTGACCTACAGATTTAAACAATTATAGGCCAATATCAAATTACCATTTCTATCCAAAATCTTTGAAAAATTCCCTGCACAGGAGACTATAATTTATTTATAACATCACAAAAAAATACTCAAACCCCTGCCAATTGGATTCAGGAAAAATAAAAGCACTAACGATGCAATCATAAAAAAGCTAGATTGCTTTACACAGCATTGGAAAATAAGGAATATCCACTAGGAATTTTTATTGACCTAAGAAAAGCTTTTGACACAGTAGACCACGGCATCCTACTCCACAAACTTGACCATTATGGTAAAAAGAGGCCATGCGCTTGCATATTTCAAATCATTCCTTAAATAATAGGTTCAGTATGTCACCATTAAAGACACAGCATCAACAACACAGCCACTTGATACTGGAGTTCTGCAGGGAGTGTCCTTGGTCCCTGCTCTTCCTCATATACATCAATGATCTTCCAAAGTATCTCGACACCTGAACCACATTCTCTTTGCTGACACCGACTTATGTCATTCTCACCCTAATCTTGCAACCCTCAACACCATTGTTAATGAGGAGCTGATCAAAATATCAACTTGGATGACAGCCAATAAACTTACGCTTAACGTTGACAAAACCTACTACATTATGTTTGGTAGCAGAGCAGGAGATGCGCAAATTCCTAGGCCTATACATCGACAACAACCTGAACTTCAGCACCCATATCCAACACATAACCAAAAAAGTATCCAAAACGGTTGGGATCCTCTCCAAGATACGATACTACGTGCCGCAAACTGCCCTTCTCACACTATACCATTCACTTATATATCCATACCTCACCTATGCTATCTGTGCTTGGGGTTCAACTGCAGCAACACACATAAAGCCAATAATAACCCAACAAAAAGCCGCAGTAAGAATAATCACTAAATCCCATCCCTGGCAACACACCCTCCCACTCTTCATAGATCTAAACTTACTCCCTGTTCAGTACATCCACACTTACTACTGTGCAATCTACATCTACAGGACCTTAAATTCCAATATTAACCTTGACCTAAAACGCTGACCTGAGACAAGTGCAACCATAATAGACCACATATGGACCAATATACTAGCCCCCCTTAAATCAGGGATAATCACAGATAGCACTACAGACCACTACCCTACCTTCCTCCTGACAAACATTAGTAAACTACCACTTGAATACAACAAAGTCTCATTTAGACTCCATGACGAGGCCTCAGTAAGGAAGTTCACAGCTGACCTAGAGACTGTTGATTGGCCTACAGAATTCTCCAACGCCAATGGTATTGATGACTGGACAGACATTTTTCTTAACAAATTACTTAGACTATACAACAAACATTGTCCTATAAAAACAAAACAGATCACAAACAAACGGCTTGGTTGCCCATGGCTAACCAGCACCATTCTGAAATCCATTGACAAGAAGCACCAATATGAAAAGCAATATAGACAGGGCTTAATACACAAAGATACTCTTAAACACTATTCATCAGCTCTCACCAAAGTAATAAAGAAAGCCAAACAACTATACTACTCCAGTAGATTCACAGACACTAGAGGAGATATAAAAAAGACCTGGAAAACACTCTCTTAGAATCTAGGGACCCACAAACTGAGAAAAACCAAGAATATTGTCCTAACTAAACCTAATGAAACACCACTACATCCCACTGACACAGCTAACAAGATAAACGACTTCTTCTCAAACATAGGATCTAATCTCACCAGTAAAATCCCACATACCAATGCCCATGCCGGGGACTACCTAGATGGGAATTTCCCTAATTCCTTCTATCTTGCACCAACTGAGCCCACGGAAGTCATTGAGATTATAAAGTCACTTAAAAATAACTCGGGGAATCTGTCTCATGTCCCACCATTACTGTACAAGCGAGCGGCCCATGTCCTTTCGCATGCTATTTCATTACTTTTTAACAAGTCACTAGAGACTAGCACCTTCCCGAAACTACTCAAGATGGCAAGGGTTACACCAATACATAAAGGTGGTGACCCTACAGACTTAAACAACTATAGGCCAATATCTAACTTACCATTGCTATCCAAAAATCTTTGAGAAACTCGTGCACAGGAGACTGTATTCATTTATAACGGCTCAAAACATACTCAACCCCTGCCAATTTGGATTCAGGAAAAATAAAAGCACTAATGATGCAATCATAAAAATGCTAGATCTGCTTTACACAGCATTGGAAAATAAGGAATATCCACTAGGAATTTTTATTGGCCTAAGAAAAGCTTTTGACACAGTAGACCACGACATCCTACTCCACAAACTTGATCATTACGGTATAGAGGCCATGCGCTTGCTTATTTCAAATCTTACATTACTAATAGGTATCAGTACGTCACCATTAAAGACACAGCATCAGCAACACGGCCACTTGATACTGGAGTTCCGCAGGGAAGTGTCCTTGGTCCCCTGCTCTTCCTCATATACATCAATGACCTTCCAAACGTATCCCAACACCAGAAACCCATTCTCTTTGCTGATGACACGACTCATGTCATCTCTCACCCTAATCTTGCCACCCTCAACACCATTGTGAATGAGGAGCTGATTAAAATATCGACTTGGATGACAGCCAATAAACTTACGCTTAACACTGACAAAACCTACTATATTATGTTTGGTAGCAGAGCAGGAGATGCACAAATTAACATTAAGATTGACAACACTCTAATTACCAGAAATAATGGGGGAAAATTCCTAGGCTTATACCTTGACAACAACCTGAATTTCAGCATCCATATCCAGCATATAACCAAAAAGTATCCAAAACGGTTGGGATCCTCTCCAAGATATGATACTACGTGCCGCAAAATGCCCTTCTCACACTATACCACTCACTTATTTATCCATACCTCACCTATGCTATTTGTGCTTGGGGATCAACTGCAGCAACACACCTAAAGCCAATAATAACCCAACAAAAAGCTGCAGTAAGAATAATCACTAAATCCCATCCCTGGCAACACACCCCCCCACTCTTCATAGACCTAAACTTACTCCCAGTTCAGTACATCCACACTTACTACTGTGCAATCTACATCTACAGGGCCTTAAACTCTAATATCAACCTTGACCTAAAACGCTTTCTTGATAGTTGTGACAGAACCACAGGGATAACACCGGACACAAACATCTCTACGATATTCCCCGTGTCCGACTAAACCTTTACAAAAATTCAATGTATGTCAAAGGCCTAAAATCTGGAATACCCTACCTGAGAACTCTAGAACTGCAGACACATTCATCACCTTCAAAACTACCATTAGAAAACATCTTATCTCCCTGATACACCCCGTCAACTAACTACACGAATACCACCTGGTGGTTCACACTTACACTCGCTCACTCATTGGACCATAAACAGAAATATTAATCTCAGTTCTTAAAGAATGATTCCTGTGATACTCCAATACTGAAAAACTATATACTGTGCCAAAACAAAAAGCTTCACATTGCTAAACTCACAAAACTGTATTTTAGTCACTTAAGCCTTAATACCAACCTTACCTCATATTTTGTAAATTGTACAATTTAGAATAAACTAAGTATGCCCGAAATGCCTCAGCCTGCTAAGCGTTTCTTGTGGTTACACTTGTAATCACAATTTTACTACATGTAACCAACAATAACCAAATTTTCTGTTAAAACTCAGCATTGTATTCCTTATACGAGAATAACTTTGAATTGAATTTTGATTGAATTGATTGAATTGAACTACTCAAACACATCGGCATTACCACTAGCTGACATGAATGCCAAACACTCTGCATTTCATACACCAGTAACAACCAACTTGAGACACCAATTACTCAGCTCGCAAACCTTCAACACCTAATTCTTCTCTGCTCATGCTTCGACACATGCAACCACAGGGCCAGGCAAACCAGACTTAATTCTGGGAAACCGAGCCCGCTCTCTATTTCAAACTACCATCTCACCGGACCCTTTTACTGGCTCTGATCACATCCCAGTCATTTACACATCTCCTCAACCCTATCCTCGTCCCACCACCACCTTCCTTCTACTACGAATTAGTGTAAACACAGACTTGATGCTTTTAACAACACATAGACAATACTAACCTCATCTACGACTACAACAACAAACCTATCTCTGAGATCGAGACTCAACTTGATCTCATCTAGGACACCATTACACAAGCAGCCAACACTGCAATAAAAAAAGAAAGCTCACAACACTCGTTATTCCTTCAAACCCTCACTCAGAACAAGAAGACTAATTATTTGCTACCATAACCACTTCCTCTACAACACACTCAGTCTCGGCTGAGTGGTTGATGGAGTAGTCGTGTTGCTGGGAGATTTGGACCTACTAATTCACAGGCCTACCCATTTCTCCCGACTGATAAGTCATCATTAAAACTCCTACTGTTGGAAGACAGCTTCAGTGTTGTGAGAACTCTTATGTGCGAGCTGTGACTAAGGATATACCTGGTCAAACACTGGAAATAGTTTTCCTTTTTGCAAAGGCCCTTACAGGCCTCTGCTTCCCCTCTGCCTTTCATTTGAACTCAAGCACTTTCACCTCTATCAAGCATGGAGTGTAGAGGGAATTTGCTAGTCCACTGCTCTGTGCTCTCAAAATGCTCACAACTCATCGGCTTTACCAACCTGAGGAAATAACGACGAGTGTGCAGTCCTACGTGAGTTGGTAACCCAGGTGTCCACACAACTGAAAATTCGTCTTTCACTCCAAGACACGTGTGCTAGAAGTTCTGCAATTTGGGAGTGAGTAACAATCTTACGAGTATTGCACAGTGTGTGGTTAACTCTTGAGATGTCTTGCCTCAGCCTGTGACTGAGCAAAGGCACTGCTTCACCTGCCTGAGACTTTCGCCCATATTGATATGTGAGAGGAGGCGAATGTGCATGCTCAGGTTGCCCCTGCTGTTCTCCTGTTTCACCAGCTCTCCTCTTAAAATCAGCGTTCGCCTCTATCAACGACGTGCAGTGTAGAGGTGTATTTAGCTGCACGCATGGGTACTCGAACTATTGTGACGTTCCGCATGTGCTGCAGATTTGTTGTAACTATTTGCATGAGGGATACGCTGACTTAGGACATTGTGCTACCTTCAGTACCTACGTAGGCTTAAAAAATGAGTGAGCGATGTCTGGCCTGCTTGATGACACCTTGAAAATTGGCACTATAAGACCCGCATGCAACTTAAACCCATATGCGTGTGTCTAGTTTTTTTTTTGGGAGGGAATGGTCCTTCCTCGACTTTCATATTCACCGGTATCCCTTAACTCGTTGCCATTATCTACATATGGGATAAGGGCGGAGTTTAGCTGATCCAGGGCCAAACACGCTCCAAGGCCAGCCTGGTGAAGGCCAAGCTACATCTGTTCTGAATCAGATGCCTTTGTGAAGATTACAGTGGTCCGGCCGTACTTCGGTGTTTGTGAGAACATAGTTATTAGGTAGTGAAATTTGTCCGTCATTCCCAAGACAAAGTGTGCTAGATGTGTTAAGTGCTGCGGGTTTGGAGTAATTAACAAGTAGTACAGGGTTGTAACTCTCGGAGGACGGACTGTGGGCCCAAAGTGGTTTGACCTTTAAAAACTTGCACTGCGACCTGCAGGCACTTACACCCTATTGCCTGTGTCTAGCGAGGTGAATATCCCTTCCTTGTCCTTCTCCTTCCTCAATTGGGAACTCAGCCGTTCGCTCTATTTGTTGTGGTCTAGAGGCGGTTTTTAGCCCAGGACCACATGGGTGCTTTGTGTGCGTGTCCTCTGTGCCGAACTCCGCCTCATCTTGCGAGTGTTCCTGTGTGCCTGCCTGCCTTGCTGCAGGCAGGTGTCGGGGGGTTGGCGCGGGCTTGGCGGCACAGTCAAGCAAGCTTGAGGGTGGCACTAGAGCTAGCCAGACGGGCTAAGGCAGCCTGCAATTATTGCAAGATCCTTAGGGCCCTGCATGTCTGGATACGTTCTGCAGTGCTGCTGGACATACAGTTTTTCCTTTAGTGGCTTTTGAGAACAATTTGACGAGATTGCAGTGCTGACATTTGAGTGGGACATGCCAGGAGGTTCACTTATAAACATAGATAAAAGCTTGTGGTAGATTGGCTTGTACACAGTGAACATTCATTGTCTTAGTGTTGCTAGAAGTGTTAAGTGCTGCTTTCCCCAACAGTAATTGTCTTTGTGAGCTGTATTTAGACTTTTAAAAAGGTCTCTGAGTTGTACTTCAGTGTAGTGACTCCTTACAATTTGATAATCAGTGTTAAACATGCTTGCTCCGTGTAACTGAACTATTAAATACGGTTTCATAGTTAAGTTGCTTGTCCTAGTGTCATTGCTGTGTTTTCTAATACATTTTCTCGTTCAGACTCGAACTTTACTGCTAGGTTCCCAGTAATATTTCAAATTGCAGTAGTGTTCATCTGTGGTTTGTGAGTTTACTGGAGTTTACTGGAGAGAGTTCCGGGGGTCGCGCCCCGCGGCACGGTCTGTGACCAAGGCCTCCTGTACATCCATTATATCATTATATGTACCATATATTAACACAAATTTAAGAGGTCTCTGATGTGTTTTTGGTATTGGGGTGTGTGTCGTATTGAGTGGTGGTGGTTTCTGGGTTGAGTATGGTTGGAGGTGTTCATTGAACTTGAGCCACTTGTGTCTTGTGAATCTATTTTGGACTTATGACTTTGTAGTGAATTTTTGCTCTTGCATAAGTTTATAAGGGAAGATAAGCGAGGAATTCTTGTGTTTTGAGTCTTACACCAGATTATCATCACTGGAAATCATGGCAACTTGTCATAGAGGAAACCTATTTTCTGCAGGTGATGGAAATGAAGATAGCTTCCAGGACCTTTAAAAGTAAACAAAAGAGAAAAGTGAGAAAGGGCTAGAGCGTCGAGTAGTCACGACTCACTTGACTCGTTACACAATGTGATACTAAACGTCCTTGGTGCACAGAGGCTGCAAGAAGTCTTTCTTCAAAGGGAAGAATGTTGTTAAGGCTGAAACTTCCTTGACAACACCCGCTGCCTGTATGTGTGCATGGCTATG
The DNA here is from genome assembly GCF_026875155.1 of Cherax quadricarinatus. Classification (NCBI taxonomy): domain Eukaryota; kingdom Metazoa; phylum Arthropoda; class Malacostraca; order Decapoda; family Parastacidae; genus Cherax; species Cherax quadricarinatus. Next base: position 205,285 of record NC_069482.1, on the reverse strand, counting down.
GAAGCTGTAATACAAGCATTCCTAACTCAAGGATCCAATTTAGGAAAAACACACACAACTTTGTGTTTGTGGAAAAGAATAAAAGAGTGATTATTGATCTACTTAGTACACCTTATGGGGATATTAAGCTGCTCCGACCTCCATCAGACACTCACCACTTACAAAAATGGGTCAGTAATACATAATCTTTGGATACCCTCTCTGCATGGACCCATCCCATCTGACTCTAAGTGTGCATTTCATCAAGACAAAAGTTTAAAGGAAAAATCCCAAATTATTGCAGTTGGGTAGGTCCTGTGCCCCTCCCCGGAATATCGGGGTGCATGGTTTACGTTTCTAAAAACATCGATGATGTACCTACCCCTTAAAACGTAGGTGTTACAAATGCCAGCACTATGGCCATGTTGCAGTAGACTGTTGGAATACTACATTCTGGTGTGGTAAAGTGTGCCTGCGGAAACATTCACTCTAGGAGAATGCACAGTTGGCCTTGACAGCCGAAAATTTAAGCTGTATTAACTGTAAAGAAGTTGGGTTACAGTCTCCCACAAGGGACTGCAGTCAGGAACCCAAACAAACCTTCGATGTAAACTTATAACAGTCTTAATGGTATCTGAGGATGGGGCCATACGGTCTAAGACAGCAGATCTGAGACTGAACCTCTGCAAAAGTGTGCAAGAACCCCACGCCTCACTGCAAAGATTCTGGTGGATTACAGAATACCATCACACACCAGCGTGGAGGAGCTAGCCATCCCTGATTATCAACATATGGAAATACTGGTCTGCCACTACAGATACCTATGGCATACACCTGAATATGGGGATGAGTTTGTCATTTCTCCCATACACACAACTACAACGTCAGACGGACACCACAACAGGTAAACCTCCCTGGAAATTGGAGTTGAGTCAGATGCACAGGATCCTACCTGCAATGAATGATGAAACAGGAACATAATGTAACCATGGTACCTGTTAAGGTGTAGGTGTTAAAGAAAGCACTAACCCAGAAGTGCCTTCCTCCGGGACAGCATTGGATTCGTTAGACCTTCCTCATATTTAACAACTTTCAGGAAATTAAAAATTGAGCATCTTGAAACAGATCTGGACAAGTTTAATAAATATATGTAATCAGGATATGCTCTTGAAGCATGGTGATTGATGTCAAAAGTGCAGCCAATCTCCGTTCAGCTTCAGCAATTTGTGAGAAAGAAAAGAAGCCCATAACTCCTTAGCCTTCAAGACTTGCTTATCACTGGCTGCCAAAATGCGATAAAAAGCTTAAAATTTAAAGGTCTGAAGATTAAAGACGTACAAACTATGCTATTTGCTCTTAAAGTATCTGCACACTGTAGTCAAAGAATTATCATTTTACCATCTTATGAGCAAGAGATTGTATAACTCACTACTATGGATACATTACAAATCTTTTCATGTGAACATTGCTTCCATCAGGAAGCGGTTGCCTGACTTACATAATATTTAGTGCAAACCAAGATATGAGTCATCTGTTTGCAGGAATGTAGATTGAATGATGGAGCCCTTCCACCCTACCTTGGCATGATATGCAGCTTATAAACCTAAAGTGTCAACCAACTGTTGTGTGTGTATGTCAGAAAGAGCTTTTGCCACATTAACTCTTTCCTTTGCAGAGTCGAGTTAACATGCAGTATCATGGTGTGTCAAAGTATTGCAGCGTTTTTCCATAATCATTTTTAAATCTCTAATGCTCCAGCGACCCAGCTTCGACCTGATGTTTACCCTGATCGCATCAATAGTGAACCTACCATCATTCTTGGAGATTTTAATGTCAGACATAAGAATACTTGGTGGGTCTATATCAAACACCAATGGTACTAAACTAGTGAGATTGATATAATGAGCTATGATTATGTTCGAATTGTAGGGCCACTACTGAGCCTACTACATATCATGGTGGCATTACTAGATCTGAGGTCTTGGATTTTAATACATCATATACAATGCATGACTCTGTCTAGTTAATGATTTCTATCTGATCACTTCCCAAAGAATAAATAACTGTCAATCTTGTTCAAATCTCAGCACATCAAGGAGCTAAATACAGAAGGAGGAAATTATTCTCAAACCAGAACACAGAGGAAACTTTATTAACCACTTGATCAATGGTATAAGAATTACGAGCCCATTGCAACAAAAATTTAATGAGATTTAATTACTCTATTTGTGAGTGTTTCACAGATCAAAGTGGGCAGGAATAGGAAACAAAAACCCTCCACTGTAAATAACAATAAAAACAATGTAAATACTATAAGATCCACAGCTGCACAATCTAACACATGCAGCTAGGAGGATTGTAAAGATACCGTGATGTAGAACCCCAGACCTGCTTCAGAACGTTCCAAGCTGCAATAACAAATGCAAGGAATAGAAAGGAAGAACTTTGACAACAGGAATGGGGAATAGTTTGTTAGTGATTAAATGTAGTCCACCCCTTGAGTTGGGTTGGAAGGTATAAATAAAAATAACAGGAAAAAGACTGGCAATGTTGCTCATCCACTTTCCTCTTGAAAGCAAATGACCTCATTAAATGGACTGGTCCAAAACATCAGGCATGAAAGCCTTCCATCTCATATTAGAAAAAATTTAGAGAGTACCTTCTGAAGAAATGTTGTGAAACTGATTAATTTTATGAGCCTCAAAATATTGTTGAGAGTATTGCTCTTTACCGAGTATGAAGTAGAGAATGAATTACACCAAAGGTCGACTCAACTGCTCAGGAGAGGATGGTATATCCTTATGTTATCTCAGGACTCTAAGGCACGTGCCTGATACACCTCTGTTGGCATTGTTATAAATCTTCAGTTACATTGAGGGCGTTCTTCTACTTCTGGACCTATAGTCTCAATTGTGGCTTATACCTAAGACCAACGCCTGATAATTTAGGCCGATCTCCTTACTAGTTGTCTTTTGTAAAACTTTGGTAAGAATGATGCTAACAGACTGTACTACAGAATCAGGACATCAACTTTCCCTAACCCTCTTTGGGTTAATGAAAGGTAAAAAAGTGTGCAGAACTGTATTTTCCTCCTTTCTCATGCACACACCTCTACTAGTTTTACCACATTTTCGTGATCTTAAAATCTGCATTTGATATGCGAACAGAACCGTTTTACTACATGAACTTGCCAAAAATGAATATTGGTGGTAGCTTACTCTGCTGGATATAGGAATACCTGTCAAATAGAGATCCTCTTGTCCTTTACCAAGGCTTCAGAAGTGATTCTAAAGAAATGTCTTTAGGTACACCGCAGGGAGGAGTTTCTTAGTCCCATGCTATTTAATATTCTGAATTTTGCCTCTCTAAATGCTCTACCTGCCTCACCTAAACATATTAGCGGTAAGCTATTGATGTTATCATAATCCAATACAACAGGGCATAAGAGATGAATACCATTCTTAATGAAGTTCAAGCAATTTGTAAATCGACTAGGCCTCATAATATCTTCTCTAAAACTAAGTATTAACAAGCAAAACGAATCCCCCCACCATCTATTTGCAGGGTGAAATATTAGCTAACGTTATAAAAATTAAGATTCTTTGGTGTAGATTGTACCCTTTAACAAATCCACTATACCACAACTAAACAAGAAATGTTAAAGCTAGCTAAATGCTCTCAAAAGCTGTTGACTGGTACCAATCCAAACTATGGTGCAATGTGAGAATGTGAGAATGATGTACATAGCCTATGTTAGGTCCTTAAATGATTATGCTGCTCCCATGTTGATATTAGCTAGGAGAAAGTTCTCTCCGACCCTTGGCGTTAATGCAAAATGAAGCTCTCAGGATTATTCTTGGCTGTCCCCAGATACTACAAAGTTCTTAACATGAGGAAGGAGCTTAGTATTTCTAGTATCAGTGATAGGATGTTGAAAATTAACACTGTACTCGGTTATTAGAATGGTTAAGAAACGAACCAGACCCTGTCACAGTGAATCTTCCCTACCAAGTGCCCTAGAGGTAAATACAACAGATCTAATGGATTGTGAAAACGTGCAATTGCATTAAGTTTTATAAACCTGCATGAAACTGTTCAATGTAGGCAATCAAGAGCAATTTTCACCCCCTCCATGGAAGATGTGTTCATTTTATATCACATCCTACAAGTCCCTCCAAGAGCCTCATTGCTAGTAATCCCTTCCTTAAATCTTTGTTAGAGGCAACTGTTCAAGAAGTAAATTTCTCACCTAGTTGTAGTGTAATCAAGTTAATCACAAGTTATATACACTGATGGATCTAAACAGCGTCTTCTGCAGGGCTGCATCTGCTCTTGTTGCCACCTCCCTAGTTAAGAACGTTATATAATTTGTTGAGTTAGGCATAAAGAAATTAACAATCTGGGCGTCTACACTGCAAACTGAATTGTTTGCAATCCTATTTGGCGCTAACGCTAACTTATGACACTGAGCTTGACTCTATCATCTCTACTGAATTCCTATTGTCATCATTGAGGCTTTGGTCAATATAATGACTCCAACAACATGCTCATTGGGGACATCCAGGTATAGATACTCAAAAATTAGGGACAAAGAATTAATGTACATTTGCTATGGATTCCCCAAAAAATCACACATGGATTACTCTTCATGATATAGTTGATATGTTAGCCAAGAAGAGTATTGAAAGGAGAAAGTAGAATATAACTTTGGTATACTGTGTTAGCCATTAGGAATAATATTAGGAGAGAAGATATAATTGAAATTGATTGTTATAGGAATGCAGTTAGAAAGCCTGAGTAGATCTATAACCCACTATGATAACATGAACGTAGAATAAGTATGTTTATGGAAGCAACTTGCATGTGACAGATGATGATGTGTAGTGGCCAGGCTTAGGCTTGGTTACAAGTACTTCTGGGCAGTTTGGGAGACACCACAGATGTGATCAAACTAAATGTAAAATTATGTGATCAGGCTTATGGGTCACTCTCTTGACCACTATGTGTTAATTGTCATTATTGAGGGAATACAGAGACAGGGAAAGTATAATTAACTATCTGTGAGCTGGTAAAGCTATCTTATTTAATGAAAATAAGATACCAGATATACTATGCAAATTTCCTAAAATTTGACTTTGTAACAGATAAGTGAAACTATAGATAGTAGAGATAAATCCATTGCATTCCTGTTAACCCTTTGGGGGCCTAGTTCCTAGGGCCTTTTGTGTATCCATATGCTTCGCGCTTACGCCACAGGAGGATAATGGGGTGCACAATAAACTAGCACTTGGTGGCAAAAATCTAATTCTTCAAACACACTCAGATTATAATCAAGTAAAGTCCGATTAGGATCTCACTTACCTTAGAAACATTTTACACAGGCCTAGACCAAGGACCATAACAATCATGGTCAAACCATCAACAAGCGAACAAAGAGCGTAGTAAAAACACTCTAAAGCCTTAAATAACAAAGAAAGTCACAATACCGTGACTGGAACGATACAAAATAACCCGCAGTTTTCGGTCCGACTTTGGACCAATTACAAGTCACATTATCTGAAGTAGGCAGGACGGCTATATATAGGCAGAAAAGGTAGTAGTAGTAATAGTGGTAAGTAGTAGTAGTAGTAGTAGTAGCAGTAGTAGTAGTAGTAGTAGGAGTAGTAGTAGTAGTAGTTGAAGTAGTAGTAGAAGTAGTAGTAGTAGTATAGGAGTAGTAGTAAGGTTTAGTAGTAGTAGTAGTAGTAGTAGTAGTAGTAGTGGTGTAGTAGTGAAGTATAGTGGTAGTAGAGGGGAATAAGGAGAGGAGCCAGTCAATACAAAGGAAAGTGGAGCACTGACAAGGGAAGCTATGTGCCCCACAGAGGGAGAACAAGTGCACTAGGGTGGGGGGAAAAGGGGAAGTGGTGAAATAAATAATGAAAGGAAAAGAACTATGAGGACAGAAGAAAGAAACCAAGAGGATAGAAAAAGGTAAGAAAGAGGAAAGGGAGAGGGAGAGAGAGAAAAGAAAGAAAATTGGAGGAATCAGGTTAGTCAAGGGTGTTCTGAAGTTTGGAAGGCATTTTAGATGTATGGGAGAGGAAGGGGACCCAATTTTTTCTACAGGACGAAGCCAGAACTAAGATTTCATACTAGGAAAGTTGTGTATTAGAGAGGATTCAACTAGACGGCGGACCTGTTATGAGTTGGGGAGTAGGGAAGACTGTTTTAGCAGAAGACAGTTCTATAGGATGGCTTGTGATCTCTGACGTGACGAACAGAAGCATTGTTAGTGTCGGCAAGCCTAACGCTAAAGCTTCTTGGAACTTTATCAAAAAAGTAAATGAGGCACAACTCCAACAAAAAATTCAAAACACATCACCCACTAACAACACACACATCTCAGGACCCGCAGGGTGCTGCTATAACATCTTCAAACACATCTTGGAGCAACATCTTTAAACACTCACCACCTACCCCCCCCCCCCCGCCCCCTAACGTTAATTCAACAATTCAGAACATAGAACACTGGAACACTGTACACACACAAGAAACAAACACTAATAGCCACATAAAATTGGATTCTCTTACCTCCTACCAGAACTCGACATCCTTTCACCAACACGACATTTAAATTTTCATCTGACACCTCTCCCAAGGGCTCCTGGTGCCTATGCCTAAACAATATTATCTTAAAAACACCATTCCTGGACTCTATCATTACTGCCTACAAATCATCCTCCAATGCCTCCCTTGCCTTAGGACTAACTTCCCTTCCCTCTTCAAAAGCTGCTACTGCTTATCCTTCCTTCCTAAACCAAAAATGACCACTTGAAACAACAATCCTAGAAAACTATCGCCCTATCAGCCTTCTCAAAACTTTAAGAAAACTCTTATGAAAAACTCATCAACCATTGCCTTCGGAGATACCTGGAAAAAACTCACTACTTTCTGGAATGGCCAGTTTGCTTCAGAACACACGAGATCCACACAGGATGCCATTGAACATCATTCTCAACTACATCCACATAAACACAAAACAAAAGAAACGGGACAGCCCTGGTTGCAAAAGACGTTGTTGAAAAAAAGCTTTTGCCCCACCACTGTCTGGCACGAAGGGCTCATGTACATCTGCACTAACTTTAACCTGCCTCTCACTACTCGTAAAACTCCTCTACAATTTCTAGTCCGGCCGTACCATTGAGAGATCAAATGTCATGGTGTTACTCTGACTACTTCACACTAAATGCTGAATACCCCAGGGATCTGTCCTCTCCCCCTACCCTCTCATTTTATACACTAACGACTTTCGAATACCGGTATACCGCATCTCCATCACACTTAGCCTATGCAGACGATATTACACAACTTATCACTATGCCAATATAGATACACTCACACACAAAACACAAAATGAGGTCGACGGATAGCCATTCTGGTACAAAAAATGGAGGTATCAAAATCAATGCAGCTAAATCCAACATTACTTTTTTTAACTACAGAAAATGTGATCCTCCATTACTGTCGAGCTCAAAACAGATGACACCCGCAATTACATCCCCATCACACCAATCTGTCCTGTCCTTGGCATAATTTGATTACCTTCTTCCACTTACACGGACACATCCACTCAAGGCTGCTATAGCAAGTAAGGCCTTATGGGCCTCTTCATGCTGAACTGCCTTTCCAACGCACCAAACTACACCTTACTAAATCCCAAATACGTCCTTGATAACATTACTCTCCTTAGCACTCTCTCTTGCAGCTAAAACAAATTACTTAACTGGCAGTGTTGTCCGAACAGGCGCTGCTCTTGGTGCTTGATGTCAGGATGGGAGGACTTCGCCCACAAGCGAGTCTCTCCATGCCCAGATTGACATCCCCTGCACTGAATCTGTACTGGAGAAGAAAAACGCTCAGTGACAGTCAGATATACAAACTGAGACACGAATGAACTACTGGACCTCTCATCCTTGACGAAGACAATTAGAGACCCACAAACCAACAAAACCTTTTCTATCCATGCATGATCCTGCTCCTAAACCCTATTACAAATAACCTTGGATTCTCTTGACCTAGTACCATTCTCTGACCCACGTTCGCTTAGCTTTTGGGTTACGACATAGCTCAGTTCTACACTCCTCTCTAGCCCTAATCTTCGCCTGTCCGTTTCTCCCCGCTCACCCCACGGAGTTCCAACAGAAGAGCCTGAACTTCTCTTCTTCATTATTTGTCCACGATCGCTTTGCTGCTTTATGCCCTGGCTCTATTTCTACGACTAAGAACACTCCTCTCCAAGCCTTTTTCTTCGTCTGTCCCGCTTCCCCAATAATCCCATTTGGGATCTTACCTGAACTATCGTTCGTTCGTTCGTGTTTTTTGTTTGTGTGACTTTATAATGGTCTTAGGGGTGCCGTCAGGTGTAACATCGGACTTCTTTATTGTTCAAACGATTACGTTCATTTTTGGTGTACTTTAGAAGTTATATTAAAGGTCCTGTGCTGAAGTTTCAATCATATCGGCCACAAAAAAGGAAATGAAATATGCAAATATTTACGAAAAATTGCATTTGGCGCGGAAGTCCTACTCATTGGTACTTGGAAAAAATTGGTTTTTTGTTTGACACTTGCTGCTGATGGAACACCGCTAATCCATCACTGTAAGTGTAAGACCAATTCTAAAATAAACCTTTCTTCATGCTAAAAAAAAATTAGTTTCATAACTTTTTAGTACATATTGGAAGATGTCGGTCTTTGTTGCCACATAAATCTAAAAATTATTGGGGATAGTCAGAAAGGTACACTTTACCTTGTAAATCAATTCATTCCCCTGTTTGTTGTGAAAATCAAGTTCAATTCAATCATTAAATAAAGATGGGATTGCCCTAAATAGGTAAATAAGTACTTTCGAGATATAGGGCCGAAGCGCGCGGCCACCCCAGCTGCCCGGGAAATAATTTTTTTCCGTAAATTTCGCCTTATTTTACACTTTTAGCGTGGAATCTACGAGTGTTTATTATAGTTAACCATTGTAAATTCGTTTTCTCTCATCACTGCTAAGAACGAGGACGAACCTTCAGGGGATACTACGATAGAAAATTTTTCCCTCATGGGCATCATATTATGCTATATATTACTTGTTACGGTGTTGCTTTTATGTAGATATGCTATTATTATATTGCATTATGTCATAATAGATCAATAGTGATAGATAAAAAAGGCCTTATAATTGTTTTAGCGTTGGGGGTATGGAATTTTATGGAATATTTTGTTGGCTGGAGGTGTCGGCCATTTTGGGTTCTTTCCCCAGGGTATCTGATTGCCTTACTTGATCATTTTAGCTCTGCCCACTGCCATGATCTCAGCTGGTGATTTGTTTATATTAGACATAAAGATATAAGAAACGTTAAAAATAACACGGGGGAAAAAATGTAACAAAGCCGAAGTCGGCGCTTCTTATACGAAATATGTCGCGTCGCACTGTCACCATTGCTGTTATTATGGCTGTAATTCCTTTTAGTAAACATGTACAAGGATAATTAATTATAACAGAGTGTAGCAGAAAGTTCAAGCTATTTTTTTGTGAACAAATAACTCCTTTTTCTATTTTTTCGAATTTTTTTTTGCTATGCGCAAATGAACTTGAAGCGCTCCTTAGTCGGACGGAATCGTTGTCGCAAGTTCCTCTCTCCTGTGTGCAGGTTTTATTTGTGTATTGCTCCAGGTCACGGTTAATTGTGCCTTTTTGTTACTTGTTAATTGCCATTTTAACCATGCATTGTTGTTCCAATTCTTGTGGAGTGTAAAGCCTATAGGGCAGGATGGCTTACACTCCAATATAATATGGTACACTTAGTTTTTATCCCTTAATGAACTGTTATCACTGTAGGCAACAAGAGCATTTCACCCCCTCCATGGAGATGTGTTCATTATAGCACATACTACAGTTCCTCCCAAGAAGCTCATTGCTAGTAATCCTTTCCTTAATTCTCTTGTTAGAGCAACTGCTCAAGAAGAAATTTTCACCTAGCTGGGTAGTAACAAGCTTTCACAAGTTATATCACTGATGGATTAAACAGGCGTTTCTGGCAGGGCTGCATCTGCTTTGTTGCCACCTCTAGTAAGAACGATAATTAATTTGTTGAGTTGGCATAGCATTAAAAAAAAAAAATCAAAAATGGGTGTCCCTACACTGCCAACTTTGAATTGTTTGGCAATCCTAATGGCGCTAAAGCTAACCCTATGACACGAGCTATGATCTAATTTCTTCCATTACTGATTCTATGTCATCATTGAAGGGTCTTGGGCTCATATAAAGACTCCAACAACATGCTATGGGAAGCCAGGTATAGATACTCAAAAATTAGGGACAAAGGAATTAATGGACAATTGCTATGGATCATCACACATTGGATTAACTTCCTTCTGATAAAGTTGATATGTTAGCCAAGAAGAGTATCGAGAAGGAGATTGTTAGAATATAACTTTGGTATAAACTGTGTCTAGCAATTTAAGGATTAATATTAGGAGAGGAAGTAAAATACTGAAAATGATTGTTATAGGAATGCAGTTAGAGCCTGAGTAGATCTATAACCATATGATATACATGAACGTAGATAAGTATTAAATGTACTGTTTATGGAGCAACTTGCAATGTGAACAGACTGATTGTTGTTGTACGTGGCCAGGCTTAGGTTGGCTACAAGTTACTTCTGGCAGTTTGGAGACACACAGATGATGATCAAACTAAATGTAATAATTATGTGATCAGGCATATGGGTCATTCTCTTGAACACTATGTGCATAAATTGTCCACTTATTGAGGAATACAGAGACAGTCTTTATAATAACCTATGTGACATGTCAAGTTATCTTATTAATGAAAATAAGATACCAGATATACTAAGCAAATGTCCATATAAATTTGCTTGTAAACAGTGTAAGTGAAACTTAGATTTGTAGATATAAATCCATATGTATTCCTGTTAACCCTTTGGGCCTAGTGCCTAGGCCCTTTTTACTGTTTGTATCCATATGCTCTCGGCGCTACGTCCACGAGGATGGATAGTGGGTGCACAATAACAATAGCCACTTCGGTGGGCAAAATCTAAAAAAAATTAATCTATCTAATGACCTTATGATTATTTTTCCAAGTCATTGGAAAAGTAGCTTAATTTAATGTTTTTTTGCTTTGCTTCATTTGTTAGAGTCTGAGTAAATATCCGAATTAGGTTCTAATGAAAAAATTAATGGCAATCATGAAAAAAACAGTTATTAATAGTTAGTCTTAATTTCATCTGAACTTAACCACTTTGTTCGTTTCCTACTTCATTTCATCCTCAGTAGGTATATAGAATTGCACCATTTATTTCTTTTTCACCATTAAAACATTTTTCCGAATATTCAGTTGAACCAAAATGTGAACCTGCATTTTTTTCAGATCATTGATATAATATCATGCCTCATGGAATGTGTAATCGAGGAGGCATAGTGATGTCAATAAGGAAGGAAAAGAAAGAAAATTAGTTCAGCTAATAGTGCGATACATTGCTGAGTCTATGGTTCAGTATCTAAGAAACACGACCTGGTTCATCCATAATGATTTTAGTCTGATATTACTGATATCACTGATGGTCGATTCTGACTCTGACAAATGGTAATGTAAGGGAGAGGAATTGAAGGGAATGGAGAGTCTGCAAGAGTTAGCATCGATATGTTGACGTTTTCTCTTGGAAAGTTCCAGTTCCAGGAATATTCCAGTATTGAATTCACAAAAGAGGAAGGGAAAGTTATGTTTATCAGAACAAGGATGGCCCTTTTTCTTGATACAAAGGGATATAAAATGCAATAAGCACATGAGCGTCTGCTTTCTAAAGAATGGTTCTACAAACAGATGCGAATGGTGATTTTCGCGATCATGGATGGTGTATGTTACTCGCCAGTCATTGGGAAAATTATACTGTTATTGTGTAAGATTGTTTACTATAGTGTTACAAGTATAACATCAAAGTTTGTGACTGGTTTCAAATATGGTGGAAGCTGAACCCCAACAGCACACAATCAGGAAACTTCTGATGAACACCAACGTTGCCTCCAGAATTGGAAAACCATGACAACCGGTTTAACCCTTTGAGGGTTTTTGTGGAGAAATTTTCTCCAGGAGGGGGGTATCAGCCCCCTTCAGCCCCCTTCAGCCTTCAGCCTTTCAGCCCTGAGGGGCCAAGCCTCTCAGTAAGGGAGCGAGCGTCTTGTTTATTGCTAGAGTGAGTAATTGATCACAGATGCTATGCCACGTAATCAAGTGATCTCTGCTCCTTGCAGCGGTGTTGCAAATTGTATTTTATAAGAGACAGTACATCTCTTACTTAGCAAGACAATTAAGGAAAATCCTGTTCCCACTTTTTTACCATGTAAAAATAGTGTTCATTGTTGTCTCTGCTTAAGACAGCAAGAAACAAAACATTCTGCTTTGCTTCATCGAGGAGGTTGACAAGATGCAAGGTACTAGGTCACGTTTTTTTTTGTGCTTGGGCAGTGACAGCATGGAGCGTTTGTGGGCGTCTGGCACAGACCTACTTTGACTCTACTACGAGTGACATTGACGCCAGGATAGTGTTATGAGCGTTAGTTGTGACTAGTGTCTCTAAACACAAAACACATCATATACTCCCTGATACACCCCGTCTACTAACTACAAGATTACCACCAGGTGGTTCACACTTACACTCGCTCACTCATTGGACCTTAAACAGAAATATTAATCTCAGTTCTTAAAGAATGATTCCTGTGATACTCCAATACTGAAAAACTATATACTGTGCCAAAACAAAAAGCTTCACATTGCTAAACTCACAAAACTGTATTTTAGTCACTTAAGCCTTAATACCAACCTTACCTCATATTTTGTAAATTGTACAATTTAGAATAAACTAAGTATGCCCGAAATGCCTCAGCCTGCTAAGCGTTTCTTGTGGTTACACTTGTAATCACAATTTTACTACATGTAACCAACAATAACCAAATTTTCTGTTAAAACTCAGCATTGTATTCCTTATACGAGAATAACTTTGAATTGAATTTTGATTGAATTGATTGAATTGAACTACTCAAACACATCGGCATTACCACTAGCTGACATGAATGCCAAACACTCTGCATTTCATACACCAGTAACAACCAACTTGAGACACCAATTACTCAGCTCGCAAACCTTCAACACCTAATTCTTCTCTGCTCATGCTTCGACACATGCAACCACAGGGCCAGGCAAACCAGACTTAATTCTGGGAAACCGAGCCCGCTCTCTATTTCAAACTACCATCTCACCGGACCCTTTTACTGGCTCTGATCACATCCCAGTCATTTACACATCTCCTCAACCCTATCCTCGTCCCACCACCACCTTCCTTCTACTACGAATTAGTGTAAACACAGACTTGATGCTTTTAACAACAATAGACAATACTAACCATCATCTACCGACTACAACAACAAACCTATCTCTGAGATCGAGACTCAACTTGATCTCATCTAGGACACCATTACACAAGCAGCCAACACTGCAATAAAAAAAGAAAGCTCACAACACTCGTTATTCCTTCAAACCCTCACTCAGAACAAGAAGACTAATTATTTGCTACCATAACCACTTCCTCTACAACACACTCAGTCTCGGCTGAGTGGTTGATGGAGTAGTCGTGTTGCTGGGAGATTTGGACCTACTAATTCACAGGCCTACCAATTTCTCCCGACTGATAAGTCATCATTAAAACTCCTACTGTTGGAAGACAGCTTCAGTGTTGTGAGAACTCTTATGTGCGAGCTGTGACTAAGGATATACCTGGTCAAACACTGGAAATAGTTTTCCTTTTTGCAAAGGCCCTTACAGGCCTCTGCTTCCCCTCTGCCTTTAATTTGAACTCAAGCACTTTCACCTCTATCAAGCATGGAGTGTAGAGGGAATTTGCTAGTCCACTGCTCTGTGCTCTCAAAATGCTCACAACTCATCGGCTTTACCAACCTGAGGAAATAACGACGAGTGTGCAGTCCTACGTGAGTTGGTAACCCAGGTGTCCACACAACTGAAAATTCGTCTTTCACTCCAAGACACGTGTGCTAGAAGTTCTGCAATTTGGGAGTGAGTAACAATCTTACGAGTATTGCACAGTGTGTGGTTAACTCTTGAGATGTCTTGCCTCAGCCTGTGACTGAGCAAAGGCACTGCTTCACCTGCCTGAGACTTTCGCCCATATTGATATGTGAGAGGAGGCGAATGTGCATGCTCAGGTTGCCCCTGCTGTTCTCCTGTTTCACCAGCTCTCCTCTTAAAATCAGCGTTCGCCTCTATCAACGACGTGCAGTGTAGAGGTGTATTTAGCTGCACGCATGGGTACTCGAACTATTGTGACGTTCCGCATGTGCTGCAGATTTGTTGTAACTATTTGCATGAGGGATACGCTGACTTAGGACATTGTGCTACCTTCAGTACCTACGTAGGCTTAAAAAATGAGTGAGCGATGTCTGGCCTGCTTGATGACACCTTGAAAATTGGCACTATAAGACCCGCATGCAACTTAAACCCATATGCGTGTGTCTAGTTTTTTTTTTGGGAGGGAATGGTCCTTCCTCGACTTTCATATTCACCGGTATCCCTTAACTCGTTGCCATTATCTACATATGGGATAAGGGCGGAGTTTAGCTGATCCAGGGCCAAACACGCTCCAAGGCCAGCCTGGTGAAGGCCAAGCTACATCTGTTCTGAATCAGATGCCTTTGTGAAGATTACAGTGGTCCGGCCGTACTTCGGTGTTTGTGAGAACATAGTTATTAGGTAGTGAAATTTGTCCGTCATTCCCAAGACAAAGTGTGCTAGATGTGTTAAGTGCTGCGGGTTTGGAGTAATTAACAAGTAGTACAGGGTTGTAACTCTCGGAGGACGGACTGTGGGCCCAAAGTGGTTTGACCTTTAAAAACTTGCACTGCGACCTGCAGGCACTTACACCCTATTGCCTGTGTCTAGCGAGGTGAATATCCCTTCCTTGTCCTTCTCCTTCCTCAATTGGGAACTCAGCCGTTCGCTCTATTTGTTGTGGTCTAGAGGCGGTTTTTAGCCCAGGACCACATGGGTGCTTTGTGTGCGTGTCCTCTGTGCCGAACTCCGCCTCATCTTGCGAGTGTTCCTGTGTGCCTGCCTGCCTTGCTGCAGGCAGGTGTCGGGGGGTTGGCGCGGGCTTGGCGGCACAGTCAAGCAAGCTTGAGGGTGGCACTAGAGCTAGCCAGACGGGCTAAGGCAGCCTGCAATTATTGCAAGATCCTTAGGGCCCTGCATGTCTGGATACGTTCTGCAGTGCTGCTGGACATACAGTTTTTCCTTTAGTGGCTTTTGAGAACAATTTGACGAGATTGCAGTGCTGACATTTGAGTGGGACATGCCAGGAGGTTCACTTATAAACATAGATAAAAGCTTGTGGTAGATTGGCTTGTACACAGTGAACATTCATTGTCTTAGTGTTGCTAGAAGTGTTAAGTGCTGCTTTCCCCAACAGTAATTGTCTTTGTGAGCTGTATTTAGACTTTTAAAAAGGTCTCTGAGTTGTACTTCAGTGTAGTGACTCCTTACAATTTGATAATCAGTGTTAAACATGCTTGCTCCGTGTAACTGAACTATTAAATACGGTTTCATAGTTAAGTTGCTTGTCCTAGTGTCATTGCTGTGTTTTCTAATACATTTTCTCGTTCAGACTCGAACTTTACTGCTAGGTTCCCAGTAATATTTCAAATTGCAGTAGTGTTCATCTGTGGTTTGTGAGTTTACTGGAGTTTACTGGAGAGAGTTCCGGGGGTCGCGCCCCGCGGCACGGTCTGTGACCAAGGCCTCCTGTACATCCATTATATCATTATATGTACCATATATTAACACAAATTTAAGAGGTCTCTGATGTGTTTTTGGTATTGGGGTGTGTGTCGTATTGAGTGGTGGTGGTTTCTGGGTTGAGTATGGTTGGAGGTGTTCATTGAACTTGAGCCACTTGTGTCTTGTGAATCTATTTTGGACTTATGACTTTGTAGTGAATTTTTGCTCTTGCATAAGTTTATAAGGGAAGATAAGCGAGGAATTCTTGTGTTTTGAGTCTTACACCAGATTATCATCACTGGAAATCATGGCAACTTGTCATAGAGGAAACCTATTTTCTGCAGGTGATGGAAATGAAGATAGCTTCCAGGACCTTTAAAAGTAAACAAAAGAGAAAAGTGAGAAAGGGCTAGAGCGTCGAGTAGTCACGACTCACTTGACTCGTTACACAATGTGATACTAAACGTCCTTGGTGCACAGAGGCTGCAAGAAGTCTTTCTTCAAAGGGAAGAATGTTGTTAAGGCTGAAACTTCCTTGACAACACCCGCTGCCTGTATGTGTGCATGGCTATGGAAGCTGTAATACAAGCATTCCTAACTCAAGGATCCAATTTAGGAAAAACACACACAACTTTGTGTTTGTGGAAAAGAATAAAAGAGTGATTATTGATCTACTTAGTACACCTTATGGGGATATTAAGCTGCTCCGACCTCCATCAGACACTCACCACTTACAAAAATGGGTCAGTAATACATAATCTTTGGATACCCTCTCTGCATGGACCCATCCCATCTGACTCTAAGTGTGCATTTCATCAAGACAAAAGTTTAAAGGAAAAATCCCAAATTATTGCAGTTGGGTAGGTCCTGTGCCCCTCCCCGGAATATCGGGGTGCATGGTTTACGTTTCTAAAAACATCGATGATGTACCTACCCCTTAAAACGTAGGTGTTACAAATGCCAGCACTATGGCCATGTTGCAGTAGACTGTTGGAATACTACATTCTGGTGTGGTAAAGTGTGCCTGCGGAAACATTCACTCTAGGAGAATGCACAGTTGGCCTTGACAGCCGAAAATTTAAGCTGTATTAACTGTAAAGAAGTTGGGTTACAGTCTCCCACAAGGGACTGCAGTCAGGAACCCAAACAAACCTTCGATGTAAACTTATAACAGTCTTAATGGTATCTGAGGATGGGGCCATACGGTCTAAGACAGCAGATCTGAGACTGAACCTCTGCAAAAGTGTGCAAGAACCCCACGCCTCACTGCAAAGATTCTGGTGGATTACAGAATACCATCACACACCAGCGTGGAGGAGCTAGCCATCCCTGATTATCAACATATGGAAATACTGGTCTGCCACTACAGATACCTATGGCATACACCTGAATATGGGGATGAGTTTGTCATTTCTCCCATACACACAACTACAACGTCAGACGGACACCACAACAGGTAAACCTCCCTGGAAATTGGAGTTGAGTCAGATGCACAGGATCCTACCTGCAATGAATGATGAAACAGGAACATAATGTAACCATGGTACCTGTTAAGGTGTAGGTGTTAAAGAAAGCACTAACCCAGAAGTGCCTTCCTCCGGGACAGCATTGGATTCGTTAGACCTTCCTCATATTTAACAACTTTCAGGAAATTAAAAATTGAGCATCTTGAAACAGATCTGGACAAGTTTAATAAATATATGTAATCAGGATATGCTCTTGAAGCATGGTGATTGATGTCAAAAGTGCAGCCAATCTCCGTTCAGCTTCAGCAATTTGTGAGAAAGAAAAGAAGCCCATAACTCCTTAGCCTTCAAGACTTGCTTATCACTGGCTGCCAAAATGCGATAAAAAGCTTAAAATTTAAAGGTCTGAAGATTAAAGACGTACAAACTATGCTATTTGCTCTTAAAGTATCTGCACACTGTAGTCAAAGAATTATCATTTTACCATCTTATGAGCAAGAGATTGTATAACTCACTACTATGGATACATTACAAATCTTTTCATGTGAACATTGCTTCCATCAGGAAGCGGTTGCCTGACTTACATAATATTTAGTGCAAACCAAGATATGAGTCATCTGTTTGCAGGAATGTAGATTGAATGATGGAGCCCTTCCACCCTACCTTGGCATGATATGCAGCTTATAAACCTAAAGTGTCAACCAACTGTTGTGTGTGTATGTCAGAAAGAGCTTTTGCCACATTAACTCTTTCCTTTGCAGAGTCGAGTTAACATGCAGTATCATGGTGTGTCAAAGTATTGCAGCGTTTTTCCATAATCATTTTTAAATCTCTAATGCTCCAGCGACCCAGCTTCGACCTGATGTTTACCCTGATCGCATCAATAGTGAACCTACCATCATTCTTGGAGATTTTAATGTCAGACATAAGAATACTTGGTGGGTCTATATCAAACACCAATGGTACTAAACTAGTGAGATTGATATAATGAGCTATGATTATGTTCGAATTGTAGGGCCACTACTGAGCCTACTACATATCATGGTGGCATTACTAGATCTGAGGTCTTGGATTTTAATACATCATATACAATGCATGACTCTGTCTAGTTAATGATTTCTATCTGATCACTTCCCAAAGAATAAATAACTGTCAATCTTGTTCAAATCTCAGCACATCAAGGAGCTAAATACAGAAGGAGGAAATTATTCTCAAACCAGAACACAGAGGAAACTTTATTAACCACTTGATCAATGGTATAAGAATTACGAGCCCATTGCAACAAAAATTTAATGAGATTTAATTACTCTATTTGTGAGTGTTTCACAGATCAAAGTGGGCAGGAATAGGAAACAAAAACCCTCCACTGTAAATAACAATAAAAACAATGTAAATACTATAAGATCCACAGCTGCACAATCTAACACATGCAGCTAGGAGGATTGTAAAGATACCGTGATGTAGAACCCCAGACCTGCTTCAGAACGTTCCAAGCTGCAATAACAAATGCAAGGAATAGAAAGGAAGAACTTTGACAACAGGAATGGGGAATAGTTTGTTAGTGATTAAATGTAGTCCACCCCTTGAGTTGGGTTGGAAGGTATAAATAAAAATAACAGGAAAAAGACTGGCAATGTTGCTCATCCACTTTCCTCTTGAAAGCAAATGACCTCATTAAATGGACTGGTCCAAAACATCAGGCATGAAAGCCTTCCATCTCATATTAGAAAAAATTTAGAGAGTACCTTCTGAAGAAATGTTGTGAAACTGATTAATTTTATGAGCCTCAAAATATTGTTGAGAGTATTGCTCTTTACCGAGTATGAAGTAGAGAATGAATTACACCAAAGGTCGACTCAACTGCTCAGGAGAGGATGGTATATCCTTATGTTATCTCAGGACTCTAAGGCACGTGCCTGATACACCTCTGTTGGCATTGTTATAAATCTTCAGTTACATTGAGGGCGTTCTTCTACTTCTGGACCTATAGTCTCAATTGTGGCTTATACCTAAGACCAACGCCTGATAATTTAGGCCGATCTCCTTACTAGTTGTCTTTTGTAAAACTTTGGTAAGAATGATGCTAACAGACTGTACTACAGAATCAGGACATCAACTTTCCCTAACCCTCTTTGGGTTAATGAAAGGTAAAAAAGTGTGCAGAACTGTATTTTCCTCCTTTCTCATGCACACACCTCTACTAGTTTTACCACATTTTCGTGATCTTAAAATCTGCATTTGATATGCGAACAGAACCGTTTTACTACATGAACTTGCCAAAAATGAATATTGGTGGTAGCTTACTCTGCTGGATATAGGAATACCTGTCAAATAGAGATCCTCTTGTCCTTTACCAAGGCTTCAGAAGTGATTCTAAAGAAATGTCTTTAGGTACACCGCAGGGAGGAGTTTCTTAGTCCCATGCTATTTAATATTCTGAATTTTGCCTCTCTAAATGCTCTACCTGCCTCACCTAAACATATTAGCGGTAAGCTATTGATGTTATCATAATCCAATACAACAGGGCATAAGAGATGAATACCATTCTTAATGAAGTTCAAGCAATTTGTAAATCGACTAGGCCTCATAATATCTTCTCTAAAACTAAGTATTAACAAGCAAAACGAATCCCCCCACCATCTATTTGCAGGGTGAAATATTAGCTAACGTTATAAAAATTAAGATTCTTTGGTGTAGATTGTACCCTTTAACAAATCCACTATACCACAACTAAACAAGAAATGTTAAAGCTAGCTAAATGCTCTCAAAAGCTGTTGACTGGTACCAATCCAAACTATGGTGCAATGTGAGAATGTGAGAATGATGTACATAGCCTATGTTAGGTCCTTAAATGATTATGCTGCTCCCATGTTGATATTAGCTAGGAGAAAGTTCTCTCCGACCCTTGGCGTTAATGCAAAATGAAGCTCTCAGGATTATTCTTGGCTGTCCCCAGATACTACAAAGTTCTTAACATGAGGAAGGAGCTTAGTATTTCTAGTATCAGTGATAGGATGTTGAAAATTAACACTGTACTCGGTTATTAGAATGGTTAAGAAACGAACCAGACCCTGTCACAGTGAATCTTCCCTACCAAGTGCCCTAGAGGTAAATACAACAGATCTAATGGATTGTGAAAACGTGCAATTGCATTAAGTTTTATAAACCTGCATGAAACTGTTCAATGTAGGCAATCAAGAGCAATTTTCACCCCCTCCATGGAAGATGTGTTCATTTTATATCACATCCTACAAGTCCCTCCAAGAGCCTCATTGCTAGTAATCCCTTCCTTAAATCTTTGTTAGAGGCAACTGTTCAAGAAGTAAATTTCTCACCTAGTTGTAGTGTAATCAAGTTAATCACAAGTTATATACACTGATGGATCTAAACAGCGTCTTCTGCAGGGCTGCATCTGCTCTTGTTGCCACCTCCCTAGTTAAGAACGTTATATAATTTGTTGAGTTAGGCATAAAGAAATTAACAATCTGGGCGTCTACACTGCAAACTGAATTGTTTGCAATCCTATTTGGCGCTAACGCTAACTTATGACACTGAGCTTGACTCTATCATCTCTACTGAATTCCTATTGTCATCATTGAGGCTTTGGTCAATATAATGACTCCAACAACATGCTCATTGGGGACATCCAGGTATAGATACTCAAAAATTAGGGACAAAGAATTAATGTACATTTGCTATGGATTCCCCAAAAAATCACACATGGATTACTCTTCATGATATAGTTGATATGTTAGCCAAGAAGAGTATTGAAAGGAGAAAGTAGAATATAACTTTGGTATACTGTGTTAGCCATTAGGAATAATATTAGGAGAGAAGATATAATTGAAATTGATTGTTATAGGAATGCAGTTAGAAAGCCTGAGTAGATCTATAACCCACTATGATAACATGAACGTAGAATAAGTATGTTTATGGAAGCAACTTGCATGTGACAGATGATGATGTGTAGTGGCCAGGCTTAGGCTTGGTTACAAGTACTTCTGGGCAGTTTGGGAGACACCACAGATGTGATCAAACTAAATGTAAAATTATGTGATCAGGCTTATGGGTCACTCTCTTGACCACTATGTGTTAATTGTCATTATTGAGGGAATACAGAGACAGGGAAAGTATAATTAACTATCTGTGAGCTGGTAAAGCTATCTTATTTAATGAAAATAAGATACCAGATATACTATGCAAATTTCCTAAAATTTGACTTTGTAACAGATAAGTGAAACTATAGATAGTAGAGATAAATCCATTGCATTCCTGTTAACCCTTTGGGGGCCTAGTTCCTAGGGCCTTTTGTGTATCCATATGCTTCGCGCTTACGCCACAGGAGGATAATGGGGTGCACAATAAACTAGCACTTGGTGGCAAAAATCTAATTCTTCAAACACACTCAGATTATAATCAAGTAAAGTCCGATTAGGATCTCACTTACCTTAGAAACATTTTACACAGGCCTAGACCAAGGACCATAACAATCATGGTCAAACCATCAACAAGCGAACAAAGAGCGTAGTAAAAACACTCTAAAGCCTTAAATAACAAAGAAAGTCACAATACCGTGACTGGAACGATACAAAATAACCCGCAGTTTTCGGTCCGACTTTGGACCAATTACAAGTCACATTATCTGAAGTAGGCAGGACGGCTATATATAGGCAGAAAAGGTAGTAGTAGTAATAGTGGTAAGTAGTAGTAGTAGTAGTAGTAGCAGTAGTAGTAGTAGTAGTAGGAGTAGTAGTAGTAGTAGTTGAAGTAGTAGTAGAAGTAGTAGTAGTAGTATAGGAGTAGTAGTAAGGTTTAGTAGTAGTAGTAGTAGTAGTAGTAGTAGTAGTGGTGTAGTAGTGAAGTATAGTGGTAGTAGAGGGGAATAAGGAGAGGAGCCAGTCAATACAAAGGAAAGTGGAGCACTGACAAGGGAAGCTATGTGCCCCACAGAGGGAGAACAAGTGCACTAGGGTGGGGGGAAAAGGGGAAGTGGTGAAATAAATAATGAAAGGAAAAGAACTATGAGGACAGAAGAAAGAAACCAAGAGGATAGAAAAAGGTAAGAAAGAGGAAAGGGAGAGGGAGAGAGAGAAAAGAAAGAAAATTGGAGGAATCAGGTTAGTCAAGGGTGTTCTGAAGTTTGGAAGGCATTTTAGATGTATGGGAGAGGAAGGGGACCCAATTTTTTCTACAGGACGAAGCCAGAACTAAGATTTCATACTAGGAAAGTTGTGTATTAGAGAGGATTCAACTAGACGGCGGACCTGTTATGAGTTGGGGAGTAGGGAAGACTGTTTTAGCAGAAGACAGTTCTATAGGATGGCTTGTGATCTCTGACGTGACGAACAGAAGCATTGTTAGTGTCGGCAAGCCTAACGCTAAAGCTTCTTGGAACTTTATCAAAAAAGTAAATGAGGCACAACTCCAACAAAAAATTCAAAACACATCACCCACTAACAACACACACATCTCAGGACCCGCAGGGTGCTGCTATAACATCTTCAAACACATCTTGGAGCAACATCTTTAAACACTCACCACCTACCCCCCCCCCCCCGCCCCCTAACGTTAATTCAACAATTCAGAACATAGAACACTGGAACACTGTACACACACAAGAAACAAACACTAATAGCCACATAAAATTGGATTCTCTTACCTCCTACCAGAACTCGACATCCTTTCACCAACACGACATTTAAATTTTCATCTGACACCTCTCCCAAGGGCTCCTGGTGCCTATGCCTAAACAATATTATCTTAAAAACACCATTCCTGGACTCTATCATTACTGCCTACAAATCATCCTCCAATGCCTCCCTTGCCTTAGGACTAACTTCCCTTCCCTCTTCAAAAGCTGCTACTGCTTATCCTTCCTTCCTAAACCAAAAATGACCACTTGAAACAACAATCCTAGAAAACTATCGCCCTATCAGCCTTCTCAAAACTTTAAGAAAACTCTTATGAAAAACTCATCAACCATTGCCTTCGGAGATACCTGGAAAAAACTCACTACTTTCTGGAATGGCCAGTTTGCTTCAGAACACACGAGATCCACACAGGATGCCATTGAACATCATTCTCAACTACATCCACATAAACACAAAACAAAAGAAACGGGACAGCCCTGGTTGCAAAAGACGTTGTTGAAAAAAAGCTTTTGCCCCACCACTGTCTGGCACGAAGGGCTCATGTACATCTGCACTAACTTTAACCTGCCTCTCACTACTCGTAAAACTCCTCTACAATTTCTAGTCCGGCCGTACCATTGAGAGATCAAATGTCATGGTGTTACTCTGACTACTTCACACTAAATGCTGAATACCCCAGGGATCTGTCCTCTCCCCCTACCCTCTCATTTTATACACTAACGACTTTCGAATACCGGTATACCGCATCTCCATCACACTTAGCCTATGCAGACGATATTACACAACTTATCACTATGCCAATATAGATACACTCACACACAAAACACAAAATGAGGTCGACGGATAGCCATTCTGGTACAAAAAATGGAGGTATCAAAATCAATGCAGCTAAATCCAACATTACTTTTTTTAACTACAGAAAATGTGATCCTCCATTACTGTCGAGCTCAAAGATACTGTTTATACACGGGAAAAATCCTAGAGGGTAGACCGAATTTGCACACGAAAATCACTCAACAAAAAAGCAAAAGATTGGGGACGATGCCCATCCCCCAATAAAAAGCAGGGGTGTCCTGCATTTAAGAGCCCATACAAAAGTGTGGGGGCCCCCGAGAAGTTCAATGCCTCCCAGCAAATAAGGGGGTTACCAACAGCCCCCTGGAGTTTCAAGGGGCACTGGAAAGCCCCTAAAGTCTTTCCCGGATCAGCGGGCTGTGGCTCGTACGTTGGTTTGTGTGCAGCCTGCAGAAAAACGCTTGGTTGATCAGGCTCTGTCCCCGGGGGCCCTGGTCACAGACCGGGCCCGGGGGGCGTTGACCCCGGAAAACTCCTCCGGAAAAACAACTGAGCAGTACATCTAAAAAGTAGCCACTGCTGTCTGCTGAAAACTTTTTTTTAAATTTATTAGGGGGTTTGCAGCCAAAAGGGCAGCCCAGATGATGATTTCAGATAATGCAAACGAAATTTGTTGCTGGTTGCTTTATAAGCAAGATCTTTGATCCCCCAAAAGTAAAACAGATGTGAAAAACCGCAGGTCGTTGGAGATACTTTCCCTCCAAATCTCCAGGGCCCGGGCTGTTTTTATAAAAGAATGTCGGCATTTAAAACGTTTTTTTAAGGAAAGACTTTCATCGTCAAAGAATCGACTTAGAAGAATTCCGTACATTTTAATAAAATAGAAAAAAGGTCAACAACAGACCTTAACTTAGTTCCCCTATAAATTGGACAATTTGAAGTGTTAAAGCCCATCTATTTATCCAGGGCAGAAGGCTCAAACCTGTTCCTTTCAGAATTAAAAAAACTTTTGAGGTCTACTTTTCAAACCTGGAAAATCAAAAAGAAAATTCAAACCCTTAAATAAAGTGATTGAACATTGGCGAAAATTTTGGCGAGAAGACTATCTACCTCTTGGGGAGAACACTTCTAGGGAGCGGGGTGTTCCTGAAAATCATAAGCCCTTAAAAGCCTGATGACATAGTGTTATTGACAATGATGGCCGAGGTCCAATGGCCACTTGGAAAAATTGGCCCATTATCCTGATGCAAATGGAATAAAGGCAGTTGAGTTTTAAACAAAGGTGTAGTAAATAAGCGGAAATAAATAAACTGTGCCCGTTAGAATTACCAGTGTTGAAAACAAAAATTAGTATTCCCCAGAACCAACGGGAAAAAAGCTGTTCAAAAAAGACAAGCAGGGGTGGCGGTGAGAAAATTAAATTAATTTTAAAGTGATGAATGTTCACCTGCAGCGAACTCTGCCGCCCCCAGTGTGGAGAAATTTTCTCCAGGGGGGGGTATCACCCCCCTTAGCCCTTTCCCCCCCTCAGCCCTTTTTCCCCCTGAGGGGGCCAAGCCCTTCAGAAGGGGCGAGCGTCTTGTTTAGCTAGGTGAGTTTGTCACAGTTTGCATGCCCGTAGTCAAGTGCCCTCTGTCCTTGCACGGGTTTTCAAAATTTTTTTATAAGGACAGTACATTCTTATTTGAGGACAATTAAGGAAAAACCGCTCCCCTTTATTACCTAGTAAAGATGTGTACTTTTGCTATGCTTAAGACAGCAGAAAAAAATTTGCTTTCTTCATGAGGAGTTTCAAGGATGCAAGGTACTAAGTCAGCATTTTTTTTTTTGTGTATTTGGGCAGTGACGGCTTGGGGGCGGTATGGCATCGCCAGCGAACTTTTTACTCTATACGAGTGACACTGACGCCGGATAACCCGCAAAAAACATGATCGTGCGTTGTGTGAAAAAAGTGTCTCATAAAAAAACAAAAAAACACTTAGGAAGTGTGATCGTTCCTTGTGTACATTTTGAACAATAAAGGGCAAAACTTATGGACATAGTGTACCAGTGGTTTTCCCAGACATGGAAGAGGGCATCCAAGGAAAACTTCAGCTTCTACAGTCACCCATACCGTCGAAGGTGTTGAGAACACCATAGCTCACGTTACAAGAGCAAGGTTTTGTTACGAATTTCTTGTAGATGGGGGGGATGCGCAGTTTTGAGTCGCAAGGAGTTTTTTAATCAACCTTAGTAGGCAGTAAAGGGGTGGATTTTTTAGTCCAAACAAGTAGGTAATGTAACCATCATCGAAAGAAAAATGCGACTAACACCCCCTAGGGGTAATTTATTACTTTCAAATTATATCTCTTGACAGCCCTTTTTTGAGATGGTTTCGACAGCTTTCAAGACCTGTCGCAGGGGCGGGTGTGTAGCGATTTGCTGTCATTTATCAGCTAAGTTTTCAAAATTTTTTATTTTAAATTATACTTAGGGTAAGGAAAACTTCAACACGTGGAATGGCCTGAAAGTGAAGTAGTGGAGGCGGGAATCATACATAGTTTTAAGGCGAGGTAGTATGATAAAGCTCATGGGGCAGGAAGAGAGAGGACCTAGTAGCAATCAGTGAAGAGGCGGGGCCAGGAGCTATGACTCGACCCCTGCAACCACAAATAGGTGAGTACAAATAGGTGAGTACACCTTGGGAAAGTTCCTGTTCATCAGGATCTGCTGCAATAGCGGAAGAGTAAGCACCAATCTCTGGGGCATCGTTAGGGTCAGATATTGACTCATCGGGTTGAGGGGAGTTGACAACTTGGTTATGCGAGGTGGGTGATCCCTGGACAAGGGATGAATTAGACTTGTTTGTAGAAGTAGAGTAGGGAACTTACTTCTTGTTATGAGAAGGCTGGACCATAATCTCCTTAACATTATCTGGGATAGTAATGGGAGTGATTCCATTAGCCATTAACAAACCATTTAAAACCTTTGAGCAGAGTTGAATGACACCACCTGCAATGTCTTTGGCCATCATATGCATTAGTTGCACTCTCGTCTTATCCCCGGCTGAGGATACCAGAGACATGGGAGGTGAGGCTGAACCTTGTTGTTGCGTTTGTGTATGTTGTAGGTGAGGGTTAGATTGGGGCACTCCAAGAGGGGCAGAATTCCAAACATTGGAACCATTAGTAGAGATCTGAGGAGTCCCACTAGATCTAGGCAAAGCTGGGAAGGAAGTTTGGGACATTGTTGGAGGTGCCTGTGGAGTGGTCTTCTTAGAAGTGGACAGTTTCTTAGCTTCTAGAGTTTTCTGCATTTCCTTTTTCCTCTCGGGACAGATAGCAGAAGCAGCATGGTATTTTCCATTGCAGAGGACACACTTGGGTTTAGTTTTGTTATCACAAGTTTTGAAAGAATGTTGACCAGAGCATATGCTGCAAATCAGTACTAGGGTACTGCATTTGTTGGTAATATGCCCAAATGCGTAACATTTGTAACATTGTGTCACACTGACAAACCGCTCAAGAGAGATTTGGTCAGGTGCCAAAACATTTGAAGCCATTTTGACACACTAGTTTGGCTTCTTCAGGTGTCTCAAGTATTAATTTTAATGTTTCCTTGTTGTTGCCAGGTTTAGAGAATTTATGTGCTTGGACAGCATGAAATTCTGAATTCTCTGCATTAAAGTCAGCAAGTTCATTCACTGTGCTATCTCTCATGATGCTGTTAATTCTGGCAACAAACACAGTTCGCTGAGCTTGATAGCTTTCAGGTGCAATTGGGTGGACACCAAAAGTCTTCAATTTGTCCAGGACGTCCTGCTTAAGTAGTTGAAGTAACTCTTCTTCAGAAGAGAGGAGAAGTACTACCCCAGCGAGAGTTGTAAAAACATCCACTGGAGCAACAGTTGAATTTGAGCAAATGCATGCTAGAATTTCTTTCCTTGACTTTTGGTTGTCATCAACCCTTAATCTTACTCTTATCCGCGCCATGATGTCCAGGAAGGTACATCTGGCACATAAGTTACTTTAACAAAAAGGGTCTTTCCTTAGTGTTAGTCTAACATCCTATTTCAGCTGATTTATGAAGGTCAGCCCCTAAGATAGCCTACCCTCGAGTGGTGAGGGGGACAGGGCCCCTAAGATAGCCTACCCTCGAGTCGTGAGGGGGACAGGGCCCCTAATATAGCCTACCCTCGAGTGGTGAGGGGGACACGGGGCCCAAGGCAAAGATCGGCCGGATTTAAAAAACCACACGGGCTACCGGATGGTCAAATGCCTTGTGTTAACTCGCCAAAGCGAAGTTGCCGAAAAAGAAGAAGATAGACAGTCAGAAGGATAGCAATGTATGTAGTGTGTTAGTGTGTGGGCCAGTGTAGATGTTTGTGTGAGGGGAGGAAGGAGAAGGATGGGGGGATGGGAAGAGAGGGGTAGTGAACAAGCAAGCAAGTCACGGGATGGGGCTCGAAGTGACTGCAAGCAAGTTTCCTCTCAGCTCTGGTGAAGAACAACTCAGTATAACCCAAGAAAAATCTCGAGTAACAGTGTTCAGAGTTGCTCAGCTCGAGAATTACTCAGGATAACTGAAGAGCAGGAAGGACGACGTCTTCTCTCCACGGCGGCTGGGCGGCTTCTCATTTGTCTGTGTGTGTGTCCAAGAAGCGATTAGAAACTATGAAAAAAGCTAGAGAAATAAAGCAGCTGGCTGCCACCACCACCACTGTGGCCGCCGCCGCCACCACCACTGTGGCCGCCGCCGCCACCACCACTGTGGCCGCCGCCGCCACTGTGGCCGCCGCCGCCACCACCACTGTGGCCGCCGCCGCCACCGCCACCACCACTGTGGCCGCCGCCGCCACCGCCACCACCACCACCACCACCACTGTGGTCACAGTTATCATGTCTGCAACTATATATACATTTGTCTTGACCACACCTGTGGTTACATATGTGACAACCTCACCACTAATCACAGATAAACACAAGCTAGGTGGGTGGTTATGAACTGGGAAGATACTAGACTGGGAGAGTAAACAGCGGATGCTTTCTGACGCTGCCTGTTTACCTGGAGTTTACCTGGAGAGAGTTCTGGGGGTCAACACCCCCGCGGCCCGGTCCGTGACCAGGCCTCCTGGTGGATCAGAGCCTGATCAACCAGGTTGTTACTGCTGGCTGCACGCTAACCAACGTACGAGCCACAGCCCGGCTGGTCAGGAACCGACTTTAGGTGCTTGTCCAGTGCCAGCTTGAAGACTGCCAGGGGTCTGTTGGTAATCCCCCTTATGTATGCTGGGAGGCAGTTGAACAGTCTCGGGTCCCTAACACTCATTATATGGTCTGTTAACGTGCTAGTGACACCCCTGCTTTTCATTGGGGGGATGTTGCATTCTCTGTCAAGTCTTTTGCTTTCATAGTGAGTGATTTTCGTGTGCAAGTTCGGTACTAGTCCCTCTAGGATTTTCCAGGTGTATATAATCATGTATCTCTCCCTCCTGCGTTCCAGGGAATACAGGTTCAGGAACCTCAAGCGCTCCCAGCAATTGAGGTGTTTTATCTCCGTTATGCACGCCGTGAAGGTTCCCTGTACATTTTCTAGGTCAGCAATTTCACCTGCCTTGAAAGGTGCTGTTAGTGTGCAGCTATATTCCAGCCTAGACAGAACAAGTGACCTGAAGAGTGTCATCATGGGCTTGGCATCCCTAGTTTTGAAGGTTCTCATTATCCATCCTGTCATTTTTCTAGCAGATGCGATTGATACAATGTTATGGTCCTTGAAGGTGAGATCCTCCGACATGATCACTTCCAGGTCTTTGACGTTGGTGTTTCGCTCTATTTTGTGGCCAGAATTTGTTTTGTACTCTGATGAAGATTTAATTTCCTCGTGTTTACCATATCTGAGTAATTGAAATATTTCATCGTTGAACTTCATATTGTTTTCTGCAGCCCACTGAAAGATTTGGTTGATGTCGGCCTGGAGCCTTGCAGTGTCTGCAATGGAAGACACTGTCATGCAGATTCGGGTGTCATCTGCAAAGGAAGACATGGTGCTGTGGCTGACATCCTTGTCTATGTCAGATATGAGGATGAGGAACAAGATGGGAGTGAGTACTGTGCCTTGTGGAACAGAGCTTTTCACCGTAGCTGCCTCGGACTTTACTCTGTTGACTACTACTCTCTGTGTTCTGTTAGTGAGGAAATTATAGATCCATCAACCGACTTTTCCTGTTATTCCTTTAGCACGCATTTTGTGCGCTATTACGCCATGGTCACACTTGTTAGTTAGTTTAATATGTTTATTATGAACCCCATACCCATCCTGTGGGCGGTAGTCAAAAGATTACAGAGGTACATAATTGGTCCAGGGACTGGACTCCAAAGTTTTGAAATCTGAGCAAGTTACAGAGGTAATGAACTCACAGTTTACAAAGGTAATGAACTCACAATTTACAAATGTAATGAACTCCAGGTAGGTCTGGTCACAACCATGACAAGTTACAAAGGTATTTACAGATTACGGAGGTAAGATAAGATAAGATTTCGTTCGGATTTTTAACCCGGAGGGTTAGCCACCCAGGATAACCCAAGAAAGTCAGTGCGTCATCGAGGACTGTCTAACTTATTTCCATTGGGGTCCTTAATCTTGTCCCCCAGGATGCGACCCACACCAGTCGACTAACACCCAGGTACCTATTTGCTGCTAGGTGAACAGGACAACAGGTGTAAGGAAACGTGTCGAAATGTTTCCACCCGCCGGGAATCGAACCCGGACCCTCCGTGTGTGAAGCGGGAGCTTTAGCCACCAGGCCACCGGGCCACCATTACGTAATGAGTCCAGGGACTGGGCCCACTTGTCGAAGGCTTTTGCAAACTCTGTATATATTTCATCTGCATTCTTTTTGTCTTCTAGTGCATTTAGGACCTTGTCGTAGTGATCCAATAGTTGAGACAGACAGGAACGACCTGTTCTAAATCCATGTTGTCCTGGGTTGTGTAATTAATGGGTTTCTAGATGGGTGGTGATCTTGCTTCTTACGACCCTTTCAAAGATTTTTATGATATGGGATGTTAGTGCTATCGGTCTGTAGTTCTTTGCTATTGCTTTACTGCCCCCTTTGAAAAGAGGGGCTATGTCTGTTGTTTTTAGTAACTGTGGGACGACCCCCGTGTCCATGCTCCCTCTCCATAGGATGGTAAAAGCTCGTGATAGGGGCTTCTTGCAGTTCTTGATGAACACGGAGTTCCATGAGTCTGGCCCTGGGACAGAGTGCATGGGCATGTCATTCATCGCCTGTTCGAAGTCATTTGGCGTCAGGATAACATCAGATAGGCTTGTGTTAACCAAATTCTGTGGCTCTCTCATAAAAAATTCATTTTGATCTTCGACTCTCAGACTGGTTAGTGGCTTGCTAAAAACTGAGTCATATTGGGACTTGAGTAGCTCACTCATTTCCTTGCTGTCATCTGTGTAGAACCCATCTTGTTTAAGTAGGGGCCCAATACTGGACGTTGTTCTCGACTTTGATTTGGCATAGGAGAAGAAATACTTTGAGTTTCTTTCGATTTCATTTATGGCTTTTAGTTCTTCCCGCGATTCCTAACTCCTATAAGATTCCTTTAGCTTAAGTTCGATGCTTGCTATTTCTCTGACCAGTGTCTCCCTACGCATTTCAGATATACTGACCTCTTTTTAGCCGCTCTGTTATTCTTTTCCATCGCTGGTAAAGGGAGCGCCTGTCTCTTTCTATCTTACATCTACTCCTCCTTTTTCTTGTGCATTCATCGAGTGCCACCGAGTTAATCTGTTCTAGGCATAAGTTGGGGTCTGTGTTGCTTAGTATATCTATCTTCCCAGCTTATATCGGTTAGGATTGTTTTACTTGGTCCCACTTTATGTTTTTGATATTGAGTTGCATTGGTGAATGCTCCTCGTGACTAATCTCATTATGTCGGTCTGGGGCTCTGCGCATACATGTCTGAACCTCAATTATGTTGTGATCTGAGTATATTGTTTTTGATATGGTGACATTTCGTATCAGATCAACATTGGCTGGAGGTGGAAGTCCTGGTAGTCAGTAAATGTGGGGGCCTGGTTAGTGCGGTCCTGGGGAGACTGTAATGGTGATGCTGGAGGTGCTGTCCTGGGAGACAGAAATGGTGAAGCTGGCGAGAACTGTCCTGGCGACAGGTAATGGTGAAGCTGGAGATTTGTCAGTAGTCGTGAATTATACGCAGGAGGAATTACATAATAAAATGACCTCTTAGAGGACAGGGAGCCTAGTAGGGAACAAGTGTAGTCAAAGATAAGATAAACAATATGGCAAACTAGAAATACCGCAGGAAATAGAAACAGAGGACTCCAATAGCAATGTTGAGGATAAATTACCAAAAACATCTGGTGGGAGCTCATTGTTGGTGCAAGGGAGGATATGGGAATAAGACAGGGAAACATGCACAACAGGGAATTCAGTCACAGAAACCCAAGGCAAATGGAACCAAGCCGTCTTGTGCAACATACTATGCACTTGGTATCTGCTGGATGGGAAATCTGGAAAAAAAGATGGGACATGCAACTAATGTTCCACCCTAGGAATATTCATGTCAAT
Organism: Cherax quadricarinatus; assembly: GCF_026875155.1. Taxonomy (NCBI): domain Eukaryota; kingdom Metazoa; phylum Arthropoda; class Malacostraca; order Decapoda; family Parastacidae; genus Cherax; species Cherax quadricarinatus. Next base: position 172,979 of record NC_069482.1, on the reverse strand, counting down.
ATGACATCAGGAAAATGCAAAACTCCCTTCTGTAAGCTTTTTCACTGAACTGTGTACCTCTCAGTACAGGAAAGACTGTGCTATAATTAAATTGCCAGGCCATCCATCTAAATGGGGACAAAAAGATACAAAACATACAGGCCATGGGAAAACCTGGGTAGCCACAGCCACTCAGAGGGAGAGGTTTTTAGTGCCAGGAAGAAAAAAAAAACTGGCCAGGAAAATGGCCAGAATTCGTACACCAAATCCAGTTCATTCCTGAGTGTGTCAACCACAGTCGGGCGAGCTGATTGATGGCTCCACTCCAAACAAAACAGATACAGATACTAATGCCGGAAAAAAATCCCCGCTCAGTTACCAACAATACCACAGTCAGATAACATTCGTATTTGCAAATATTACAGGGTCTAAGCCAGAACAAACAACAAAATACTTTCATCCGTGGACTGCTTGCAGAGCAAAGGCAATGTTCGCGGCTTTCATGAGACCCACATAAAAGGATCACTTGTGTTTTGGACAACGAAATATGGATCCAGGTTACAAACCTATACAGATGTGACAGAGTGAACCGGGCAAAAGGAAGGGGGGGGGGTGGGCCTGTACATTGCACGAGTCACTTGTTTGCACAGAATGCTTTAAATATTGGCCTCAAATGAGTAGTGGAAAAGTTTTAGCAGTAAAGGTCGTGAACCAATAATCCTAGTCATTGTAGTATAGTCTACAGCCTCGGATGCAAATTCCCAGCAATTCCAGGAACAGCTGGTTAAAAAGTGACCACTGTCTGGAAAATCTTCCAGCTTCCTGCACCCAACATCTTGCTCCTTTGGGATGTCACTTAAGGCACTAAAATGGGGGGAAGATAGCACATAAATAGTTGCAGAAATATCACAGGAGGCAGCTCTTGATGAAAAGTCACACTCACTCGAGCTTCTAAATTCTGCACAAAATTCAATTTAAACAGCAAATAATAGAGCCTACTAGACTGGAGAATTACACTAGACCTCATATTCACTAACAATGATGATCTCTTGATAAGGAATTGCACCATTCAAACAATATACTCAGATCACAACCTTAATTGATGTTCAGAATGTATGCGTGGAGCCCAGACCGACCAAAATGAGACTAGTCACGAGGGAAGAGCATTCACCTAATTCAACTTCAATAACAAAAACATAAAGTGGGGACCAAGTAACCAAGTCCTAACCGATATAAGCTGTGGGAGGAAGATATCTAAAGCACACAGACCCAAAACTATGCCTAGAACAGATTAATCTGTGGCACTCGCTGTATGCACAAGAAAAAGGAGGAGTAGATGTTAAAATAGAATAGAGACAGGCGCTCGCGCCCTTAACAGGCGACGGAAAAGATATACAGAGCGGCCTAAAAAGAGGTCAATTATCTGAAATGCGCAGGAGACACTGGTCAGAGAATAATAGCAAGCATCGAACTTAGCTAAAGATCCTTTAGGAGTCTGGAATCCGCGGGAAGAACTAAAAGCCATAAATGATAATCGAAAGATAACCCAAAGTATTTCTTTCTCCTTGCCAAATCAAAATCGAGAACAACGTCCAGTATTGGGCCCTACTTAAACAAGTGGTCCTACACGATGACAGCAAGAAATGAGGAGATAATCAAGTCCAATATGACTCAGTTTTTAGCAGCCGCGAACCAGGACTGAGAGTCGAAGATCAAATTGAATTTTTTATGAGAGAGCCACAAAATTTGATTAACACAAGCCTATCCGTGTTATCCTGACGCAAATACTTGAACAGGGATAAATGGCATGCCATGCACTCTTGCCCCGGGCCAGCTCATGGAACTCTGTGTTCTCAAGAACTGCAGAAGCCCCTATCCACGAGCCTTTTCCATCCTATGGAGAGGGTGCATGGACACGGGGCTCGTCTCCACACGTTACTAAGAACAACAGAACATAGCCCCACTCCAACAAGGGCAGTTAAAGTATAGCATCAGCAAGAAACTACAGCCTATAGCACTAACTTCCATAATCATAAAAATCTTTGAAAGGGTCCTAAGAAGCTAAGCTCACCACGCATCTAGAAACCCATCAGTTACACAACCAGGGCAACATGGCGTTTAGAACAGGTCGCTCCTGTCTGTCTCAACTATTGGACCACTACGACAAGATCCTAAATGCCACTAGAAGACAAAAAGAATGCAGATGTACTATATAGAGACTTTGCAAAAGCCTTCTGACAAGTTGGTCATGGCTTAATAGGCAGAAATGCGTGCTAAAGGCATAAACAGGAAACAGTCGGTCGATGGATCTATAATTTCCTCACTAACAGAACACAGAGAGTAGTCGTCATCAGAGTAAAGTCGAGCAGCTACGGTGAAAAAGCTCTGTTCCGCAAGGCACAGTACTCGCTCCCTTTGTTCCTATCCTTATATCCGTCATTAGACAAGGATGTCAGCCACAGCACGTGTCTTCCTTTGCAGATGGACACCCGGATATCTCATGACAGTGTTTCATTGCAGACACTGCAAAGCTCCAGGCAGGACATCAACCAAATCTTTCAGTGGGCTGCAGAAAACAATATGAAGTTCAACGATGAGAATTTCAAGTACTCAGATATGGTAAACATGAGGAATTAAATCGTTCATCAGAGTACAAAACAAATTCTGCCAGAAATAGAGCGAAAACACCAACGTCAAAGACCTGGAGTGATCATGTCGGTGCCATCTCACCTTCATGGGACATAACTTGTATCATCGCATTGCTAGAAAAATGACAGGATGATAATGAGAACCTTCAAAACTAGGGAGGCCAAGCCAATGATGACACTCTTCAGGTCACTTGTTCTTCTAGGCTGGAATATACTGCTGCACACTAACAGACCTTTCAAGGCAGGGTGAAATTGCCGACTAGGATAAAATGTTACAGAGAACTTCCGGAGCGCTAACGGAGATATAAAACCCTCAATTATATGGGTGCGCTGGAGGGTTCCCCTAAACCTGTATTCCCTGGAACGAGGGGGAGAGATTACATGATTATATACACCTGGAAAATCCTAGAGGGACTAGTATCCGAACTTGCCACACGAAAATCACTCATACGAAGCAAAGACATTGCAGACGATGACACCATCCCCCAAATGAAAAGCATAGGGGTCGTCATAGCACGTTATGAGACGACAATAAGTGTCAGGGCCCGAGACCTGTTCAACTGCCTCCAGCACAATTAGGGGGTTAACAACAGACCCCTGGCAGTCTTCAAGACTGGCACTGGAACAAGCACCTAACGTTAAAGTCAGTTCCGGATCAGCGGGCTGTAGCTCGTTTGTTGGTTTGCGTTGCAGCCAGCAGCATCCGCCTGTGATCAGGCTCTATCCACCAGGAGGCCTGGTCTCAGACCGGGCCGCGGGGGCGTTGACCCCCGGACCTCTCTCCAGGTAAACTCCAGTAGGCTCTATTATTTGCTGGTTTAAATAGAATTTTGTGCTGAGATTTAAAAAGCTCGTGTGAGTGTGAGTTTTCATCAGAGCTGCCTCCTGGTGTTATTACTGGCAACAATATTATTTGCTATATTCTCCATTTTTAGGTCCTTAAGTTGAAATCTCCAGGAGCAGATGTTTCATTCAAATTCAAATTCAAATTCAAGTTTATTCTTCTATAAGGGATTACAATGCTGAGTTTAACAGAAATTTGGTTATTGTTTGGTTTACATGTGTAAATGTTGATTACAGAGTGTTCCATTAGAACGCTTAGCATGGATAGGCATTTCGGGCAGACTTAGTTTTATTCTTAATGTAAAAATATTACAACTTATGAGGTAAGTTGGTTATTATGGCTAAGTGACTAAATATAGTTGGTGAGTTTCGCAATGTGAATGCTATTTTTGTTTGGCACAGTATATAGTTTCAAGTATGGAGTATCACAGGGGATTCATTATTTTTAAGACTGAGATTAATTTTATGTTTATGGTCAGATGAAGTGAGCGAGTGTAATAGCACCCAGGTGGTAATCGTGTAGTTAGTTGACGGGGTGTATCAGGGATGATTAAGATGTTTTCTAAACGGTAGTTTTGAAGGTGATGAAGGTGGTCTGCAGGTCTAGAGTTCTCAGGTAGGAATTCCAGATTTTAGGGCTTTGACATACATTGGAATTTTTGTTAAAGGTTTAGTCGGAACGGGGAAGTCGTTAGGATGTTTGTTTCTGGTGTTATGCCTGGGGTCTGTCACACTATCAAGAAAGCGTTTTTGGTCAAGGTTGATTTTTTAAAAATTAGTGTTATAGGCACTGTTAGATATAGATTGCACAAGTAGTAAGTGTGGATGTACTGAACTGGGAAGGAGTAAGTTTAGATCTTTGAAGATGTGGGGGGGGTGTGCTGCCAGGGATGGGTTTAGAGATTATTCTTAACTGCAGCTTTTTGTTGGGTACTTTTGGCTTTAGGTGTGTTGCTGCAGATTGATCCACAAGCACAAATAGCATAGGTAAGGTATGGATTATTAGTGAGTGGTATAGTGTGAGAAGGGCATTTTTGCGGCCCGTAGTATGTATCTTTGGAGAGGATCCCACCGTTTTGGATACTTTTTTGGCTATATGCCTGGATATGGGTTGCTGCTGAAATTCAGGTGTTGTCAATGGTATAAACCTAGGAATTTCCCCCATTATTTTGGTAATTAGAGTGTTGGTCAATCTTAATGTTAATTGTGCATCTCCTGACCTCTGCTTCCAAAAATATTACAGTAAGTTTTGTCAGTGTTAAGAGTTAAGGTATATTGGCTGTCATCCATGTCGATATTTTAATCAGCTCCTCGTTCACAATGGTTGAGGGTGGCTAAGATTAGGGTGAGATGATGACATAAGTCGTGTCATCAGCAAGAGAATGGGTTTCAGACTTGGCAGGACGATGCACCATCCCCCCATTGAAAAGCAGGGATTGTCACTAGCACGTTAAGAGACCATTTACAATATGTGTCAGGGGCCCGAGGTCTGTTCAACTGCCTCCCGGCACACATAAGGGGGATTTTCCAACAGACCCATGGCAGTTTCATAGCTTGCACTGGACAAGCACCTAGTCAGCTCCTGATCAGCGGGCTGTGGCTCGTACTTTGGTTTGCTTCGCAGCAGCAGCAACAGTGTGTTAGTTGATAGGCTCTGTGATCCTCAGGAGCGGCTGGTCACAGACCGGGCCGCGGGGGCGTTGCCCCCGAACTCACTACAGGTAAACTCCAGGTATACGTTTGGAAGGTCAATTGATGTATATGAGGAAGAGCAGGGACCAAGACACTTCACCTGCGGAACTCCAGTATAAAAGTGGCCGTGTTGCTGATGCTTGTGTCTTTAATGGTGACGTACTGATACCTATTAAAAGGTAAGATTTGATATAAGCAAGCGCATGGCTCTTATACCGTAGTGGTCAAGTTTGTGGAGTAGGATTTCGTGGTTTACTGTGTCAAAATCTTTTTTAGGTCAATAAAACGTCTAGTGGATATTCCTTATTTTCAATGCTGTGTAAAGCAGATCTAGCATTTTTATGATTGGCATCATTAGTGCTTTTTATTTTTCCTGACTGAATCCAAACTGCTGGGGTTGAGTATGTTTTCGAGCCGTTATAACTGAATACAGTCTCTTGTGCACGAGTTTCTCAAAGATTTTGGATAGCAATGAAGTTAGATATTGGCCTATAGTTGTTTAAGTCCTGTAGGGTCTACCACCTTTCTGTATTGGTGTAACCCTTGGGTGCAGGAGCTGGAATGATTTTCCAGACAGTGGTCTATTCTTAACAGCTGTTCTGGAAATTGCTGGATGTTGCATCGAGGCTTGTAGACTTCACAATGACTAGATTTATGTTCTCGATCTTTATGCTAAAACTTCCACCACTTCATTTGAGGATTTAGCGTTCTGTGCAAACAAGTGACTCCTGCAATGTACAGGCCAACCCCTTCCTCTTTTGCCTGTTCCACTCTGTGCATCTGTATAGGTTGTAACATGGGATCAATATTTCGTTGTCCAAGTGATCCTTTATGTCAGTCTCAGTTGAAAGCCGTGAACATTGGCCTTTGCCACTGCAAGCATGTCACGGATGAAGGTATTTTGTTGTTTTTTGCTGCTTTAGACCTGTATATTTGCAAGATGATGTATCAGACTGGTGGTATTGTTGGTACTGGGGGGGGGATTTTTTTCCGGCATTAGTATCTGTAATCTGTTGGTTTTGGAGTGTAGGCCATCGGACTGTGGTTCCACTCCAGGAATGCGGGGATTTGGTGTACGATTTTCTGCCATTTCCTGCAAAGTTTTTTTTCCTTCCTGGCACTAAAAAACCTCGCCTCTGAGTGACTGTGGCTACCCAGGTTTTCCCATGGCCTGGATGTTTTGTATCTTTTTGTCCCCTTTAGATGGCTGTGCTGGCAATTTAAGTTATAGCACAGTCTTTCCGGTATCTGAAGATTAACACTATTCAGGGGTGGTGAAAAACTTAATGGAAGGGTGTTTGCATTTTCTCGTTGTCATATGGGCACGGCATTGGATAGGGTGGTCATAGTGGCAGTCCTATCTGTTTTTCCAGATTTCCCATGCCTGGCAGATACCAAGTGCTAGTTATGTGCACTGTTATGGTTGCATGTTTACTGTCTGATTTCCTATCATCGCTAGACACATCAATGGGGCTCCCACCATAGTTTTTGGTAATATATCCTCACTTAGTTGTAGTGGAGTCTTCTTGTTTGCTATTTCCTGTGGGTATTTCTTGTTTGTATATTGGGTTTTAGCTTATCTTTGACTTGACACTTGATTCCCCTCTATGGCTCTGTCTCCCCATTGAGGTCATTTATTTGCATCCTTCCTGGTTTAATTCCCGACTACCGGTGACAAAATCTCAAGTTCACCAATACTGTCTCCAAGGTCAGTACCACCAGCTTCACCATTTCGTCTCCCAGGACAGTTCCTCCAGCTTCACCATTAATGTCTTCCCGCGACAGCACCTCCTGCTTCACCTTTACTGTCTCCCAGGACAGCACCTCCGGTTCTCATTTACTGTCTCCCAGGACAGCACCTCCAGCTTAACCAGTACTGTTCCCTGACTGGAACTATCTGCCCCACATTTACTGACTACAGGGACATCACCTCCAGACTTTCAGTTTCTGACTACATGGCCAGTATCAAGGGCAGTTTCATTCAGCCCAGTCTTTTTATGTTCCAATCTGGTATAGAAAGCTTCCAGGTTGTCTATGAAAGCAGCTTTGATGTTATCCTCTTTTAATACCCTTGTGATTTTAGTCCACAGATTTATCTCATTTGGGACATACCCAAAAACACTTCCCTGTTTTAATATTGCTTGTAGCTAGTTCTTGGATATCTGCACAAGGGCGTGACACCAATTTCCACAAAAATGACAATTTATCCATGTGGAAGCCATTTATTTGATTGACTGCAGACTACACAGATCTGCATAATGATTTGAATGGTTGATCACTTGCCATATTATGGCCTATTTTTTTCATTCTAGAGTAAATATTTATGTTGTAGGTCAATATGACATATAACATAAATATTTAAACATGAAATTTACATCGTCAGTTTGATTTCTCACATAATTAGTTATATCTTATATATCACCCCTTATCTACTAACTCATTACTAATATCGTCACATAACACATGCTTACATTCCTTACATCTTCCTAACTTTAAAACAAAAAATAATAATACAACCTCTTAACAGACATGATAGTACAAAAACTTTCATATTCCTTAACTCACTAATGTTGGTCTAAACTGATTAAAAGGAACACAAAAAGACAAACTTTGTCATACACAAAGTTATGACAATATTACAGCGGCTTTTTGTTCATGATAAGCCCCCCTGTCCTTAGTGACTACACTTAACCAAATTTTATAACATAATCAAGTTCTGCATGAACATGAGATACCACCAGTCCACATTAATATTTTTGTCCTGTTTCCTGACGAACCTTACCTAACCTAACCTAACATTAATATTTCTTGCGAGCACTCTTCCCCCCCTCCCCCCTCTTAAAGACCAGTCCACCCCAACCCATACTAGGCTAAATCACGAAACCCTCCACTGTCATAACCCCTATACAAAACGGGAAAATCCAAAGCCCACCTATTCCCATTCACAATCACATTATTACACCTAGACTGTAAAACCAAATTCGTACCTCCTCTATTTTTTGCACATAAAATACACTACATGATAGGCTGTCTCTTGCTCCCCACGCAAAACACAACCTGGAGATTGCAAAATTCGCATCCTCTACTAATCTAACTTTAATGGGCAATATCCCATGTAGAAAACGATACAATGTTTCCCTCACCCTCGACTGCAACCTTAACTTACATAATTCCCCCCCCTTTCCATATACTTTTCCAATCATACATCGGAAAAAACATTCTCTCCCTCCACCACATCATTTCTTCTGCCCAAGTTCCCCAAAACACACACTTTCACACTACTTGGATCTCTAACCTGTAATAAGTCCCTCAACATACCCATGCACACCTGTAAATCCCTACCTCCTCACCACTGCCTCACTTCAGCCATCACTGCCAGTACCCTAGCTCCTCATTCCTCCCCCCTGTAACCTAAGATAACATTGATTCTCATACGTACCCATCAACCTGTTCTCCAAAGGAATTAACCCTAAACCTCCCATCATTATTGAATTCATCACTACGGTTTGCCGCAACCATTGGCAACCATATCTTCAGACAAACCTCATTGCTTACTGTTGCAATCTCCTTACATCTTCCAGCATGAAAGGGTATGCCACCGCCACATGCCACAATTTTTGATATATAAGTGTGTTCACCACAATGACCCTCTGTAATAAAGTCAAACCATTCACTCTTATACCACCCAACCTATGTAACGCCCCTTGCATGACCCTATTGGAATTAGCTTTCTCTTGCCCCCTTTTCAGCCCCCTTATAATACCACTCCACAAATTTTTACCTGCTCTAACCACCTTCCAACCATACCTAGTCCCCATTCCCCCACCCACCCACGCTCCTACCTTCAAGAATTTCGACTTTACAAACCATTAACACAAACCTGTCGCTCCACTAAAAATATCTACGATTCTGCTAACACTATATGACCCCTCCTCTCTCCCCACTAAAACAGTCCTATCATCTACATAACCTACTATACCCATCGCACTCCTATTCCTTACCACCCCTTCACTCACCCCTACATTTATCAACCTATATAATGGATCCTGCAAGCATGCAAACAGTATCTGGGACAATGGGCAACCCTGCCTCAGACCCTGGTCCATACTAACCATCGTCCCCATCTTACCATTTATTTGCACTCATACCCTAGCACCTCTGTATGTTTCCGTCCACTTCACAATCTCCTCCCCAAATCCCATTCTCCACATAATCATCCATAAAGACTCTCTACACAATCATAGGCCACTTTCCAATCCAGTGCTAGAACCCCTCCCCCACCCAAGCTACGTTCCTCTATATAATTCTTGATCCTTCCATGTCCACTATACATTGACCTGCCTGGCACACCTTTTTGTCTCTCATCAGTTACCTTCCCTATAACCCTACATAATCTATTACCCAAAACTTTAGCGAACAACTTATAATCCCCACACATTAAAGACAATACCCTATAATCCTGTATGCTACTTTGTACCTCTTCCTGTGGTACCAGAACGACAACCCCTGTCCTCAGCATCACACTCATACACCCCATCTCCTTCATCACATTCAGTAATTTCACCAAGAATTCCTTCATAAACTCCCAGTTTTTCAATTAAAAATCATTCGGTATCCCATCTAACTCAGGTGATTTCCCCACTCTCATTCCTTTTAAAGCCATCCAAACTTCCTCTTCATAAATGGGTCCCCTCAATAATTGCCCTATCTTTCAGCCCCAGATTCCTTTGGACCCCTTCTTCTAGAATCACCCTAATTCCCCGTCTCATATAATTCTCAAACCATGCATCAGCAAAACCACTCATTCTGCCCGTTGTATCCAACCTTTGGCCCATTTTATACCCTCCCACATCTGTATGTACATCCAACTTCATCATGGTCATTTATCCTCTGCTCTTGCCTGTCCTCAAAATGCATGCCGATGGCTTATCCCCTCATAAAACATCATCCAAGCCACCCCTCACTCTCTCACAATCAAACCTTTCATTCTGCAATTCCTGCAATCTCGTTTTTATTCCTCCTGTCTCATCCACAGGATATTTCTCACCACTGCCCTCATAACACTTTTTTCAACTGCCCTTCCAGATACCTCTACAATCGTACTTCCATTGACTTACTTCGCTACCCTTCTTTATGTAAAAATCACGTATTCCAGTCTTAGCATATTCCACCATCCTAGTATATCACTTTCCCTTCTTCCATATGAGACCATGCTTGTATCCATCACTCAACAAAACTATCACCATTCTCCTTCCCCTCTAACAAACTCACATTAAGTTTCCAGTAACCCGGATAATGCCTCGGTAATCTTCCCCCACCCACATCTGCCACCACCCCTCCATGATCTGAAAACATGAGATTCATAACTTCTGTTTTGGCAACCATCATCCCTGGTGCAACATATATACAGTCCAACCATGCTGCATACCTGCATGCACATATGTGTGCACCACCTTTCACCTCTCCCCCCCCACAATGTGCACCAATCCTGCTACCCCTAAAACTTCCCTCAAAACACCTAGAACACACCCAGCACCCCTTGGCTCAACATCTTTCCAAAGAATCACACTATTCCAATCCCTTCCTAACAAAGCATATACATGCAACCCCCACATGCGATATATTAAGGTACCCCTGGCAAACTCCTCTTTTACAGCCTATTACTATCCCGCCGGCATATACACACTCACAGCACACATCCTCTCTCCACCCAATGTCCCATCCACCATCACTACTCTCCTCTCCCCCCCCCCTTCTTCCCAATGTAAAATTTTAAAAGGACTGGCCTGAGATATTAAAACAGTTGCACCTGCCCCACACTTACCCCGTATACCCTGCAAACACATGATACCGATCCACTAACAATTCTCGTCCATACATATAATTATGAATCCTGTAGAAATATAACCTTGATGTTGTGTCTCCTCAAAAATTCATGAAACCATCTGCATTTTACGTTGGCCCTTACGCCATTAAACATTTAATGTTAAACACTTAAAAATCCTATTGGGGGCTTACCTTTCGACCTTAGACCTTGTTTTTCCTTATGCCTCTGTTCACTCTACTTATCACTATCCCATTTTCTAGCCTCACCTTTCCCCTGTCCCTTCCCCCCCCTCCCATGACTTTTCTTGACACTACTACCTACGGTTTTTACCCGGTCTCTGGGCCGGTGTCGGGACATCATCACTGTCAGGACATCACACTGTCAGATGTACCAGCCTCTCTCTTACGAGATTCACCTGTTATTTGCACGTCCTCATCGACACCCTCCTCCCTGTGCACCTCAACCTCCGTCTCACATACCCTCAGTGACATCTCTTGTCTGCTACCTTCATTACCTATGTCACATATTCTGCCCTCCACAGATTCTCCATTTTATGCAGGGTTCTGCATGACATCGTAATGTACATATAGTGGAGAAGTGTGCCATAATAGTATGAATATTATAATTGTAAAGAATAATTTTATAATTGATAATATGCATTTGGGGTACTGTAAAGTACTCTAACTGTAATTATAAAGAAAAATTCTGTTAATTATTTATTTCCAAGGATGTTTGGGTACGCGGAGTAAGCGTGGGTTGGGGAGTCACGTGATGTTAGCATGGTGTGTAGAGCTGGCGTCAGAGATGCTGCGTATTTAAGATAAGTTTGTAGTTGTGCACTCATTTAGTTTATCTAACTCAAGCCATAGACTCTCATATGGCTTACCTGTATGTTCACCCAGGCTCTGACATGGTCAGGGTGCTGTGGGAGGAGTGAGGAAATAAGAAATGAGGTTGGGAGTGGAGTAAGTGGGCCTGGCACTGACTAGGCATAGTGGTTATGGTGGCTGGACCTCAAGCCAGCTGTTGCTTGTGTACCCTCATTTGGGAGTTTAGGATTAAGGTGCTTCTGTTATGTTATGTTATGTTGACTAAATAGATATATTTCCTAATTGTGATTTTTGCCTAACCCTCTGTTACCCAACCCCTTTAAGTAACCATACTAGTTTAGCGCTTTCACATACTAGTTTAGCGCTTTCTGTTTTGACTGGGATAGCCCTGGGTGGCATGTTTGGGCTTGAGATGTGAGTAACTTTTACCTTTGCCCTTAGACCAGGCTCAAGCCCCCAGCTATCCCACATTTTTGCATAACATGGAGGCCAGTGAGGGAAAAGTTCAATAGATATAGTAGCGATATAGAAACAATAGTTTCATTGCCGGCTCCTTGTTAAGGTATGGTAAGTCCAGCTCCCGCTATCCCCCCCCCTTTTTTCCCCCCCTCCCCGAAAGTGATAGTTTTTCTTGCCGGCTACTTGTTAAGGTAAGGTAAGTCTAGCTCCCGCTATTCCCGCCTTTTGTTTCCCCCCCAACCCGAAAGTGATAGCTTGATTGCCGGCTGCTTGTTAAGGTAAGGTCAGTCTAGCTCCCCGCTATCCCTTCCCCTCCTTCTTCCCCCCCCCTCCCGAAAGGTGACGTGTGGGCTCCGGTCCATCTTAGTTGTTCCAAGTCAATGCAGAGAGACTGTTCTTAAAATGGCTCATGACCTACCATTGGCCGACACTTCTCGCATCGTAAAACCTTAAATAAAATTAGGGAAACCGATTTTTGGCCAAAAATGCCCCTCAATATAAACAACCTATTGTAGATCGTGTAAAGTTTGCCACTGTCTCCTCCGAGGTACCAGCAAAGTACCTATGGTAAAAATGCCAGTCTTTAGGGTACCTTTGAAAGAGTAGCTATTGACATCGTTGCCCTTTATCCCTTTCTTTCATCTGGGGGACTAGATATATATTAACATTATTGATTAGCTTCGAGTTCCCTGAAGCCATTACCCTTAAAAACCGTAACCACACAGGGGGGTGGCTGAAGCCCTTTAAGTCCATTTTCCCCTTCAGAGTGGGCATTCCCTAAAAATTTTTCCCTGATGGGGAAAATTACATCCAATTAAGAACATCTCTTACCAAACTTTCTGGAGGAATTTTTCATAAAATATCATTCCCAGTAATGGGGATTACCCACTTTTAAAATCCATTTAAGGAAACTTTGCTCCCTTAAACTTAAGGAGTGGCATTCGTACCTACTTTTCCTTAGATTTGTTTGCATAGGAAGTTCCAGTACTTATCTATTTTTTTCATTTTAATTCTTATTTAAAGCAGAGGTTTTTGTACCTCCTTCATATTAATATAATTAAGGTAGTGTGAGGTTCTGTTTTAGATTTTCTTGGACTTAGTCCAAATTGAGGAGACCTCTACTGTTTATCGAAAACAATGCTTTAAATGACCAGTACAAACCTTTTTGATTAAAAAGTCAGAGGAGAAGTTTTTAAAGTTAGGGATTGAAGTTCTTGTATATTGCCTATAAGTAAATAAATTTATTATTAGCATGAAAAAGGTATATAAATATTAAAAATTTGTGGAAATTACTAACCTTAGAAGTCAAGGGGGAAACCTAAGCTTTATCATATCAACATCCTAAGAAATATTCCGAAGAAATTCGGTAAACTGCCTTAATAACTTTGACTTAATTTTCCACATAACTGATAAGACAACTGAAAAATTTGTAAGGTGTGCGTAATTGACACCCTAACTTTGACAAGATGAAGAACTACATGACTTGGTGACTCTTGACCACTCGGACGCAACAACATAAATTAATGAATCTTTGGATACCATAAGAGACATAACTACTTTAATGTGTGAGAAAAACTTTTCAGACGTCTTTACTGATTTTCCAGTGTTACCTCCACGGAAAGTCCATAAGATTGACTTAGTGACAGACAATCCTATCAAACGAAAATTATACCCATTCCAGTTCACCTTAGGGATGCATTTGACGGAGAGGTAGATAAATAATTAAATCTAAAGATCATTGAACCTTCAGTAACTGTATTTGCTCCCAGTAGTCATGGGTTTAAAAAGGAGGAAATTCATATAGACTTGCTATTGACTTCAGAGGCCTTAAAAGCTATAACTCGGTGGATGCTGAGCGTAGCCCTTAATAGATAGTGATCTACACAAATTTTATGACGCTTCCTTCATTTCAGAGATTGATATTGCGCAGGCATATCATCAAGTAATGTTAGATCCTTCTTCAAGCAGTACACCGCTTTTCCTGCACACCAAGGAAATGATGCAGTATAGAACTATGCCCTTCGGTTTGGTAACGGGCCCGTGTTTTCCTACGTGAGACTGATGAGAAAGGTCTTGGGAAATATCCAAATGTTTCAGTTTATTTTGATAAATTTACGTAAAGACTTCCATTGGGGGCGAACGTGTCCAAACATTAACATCAGTTTTGCGTAGGTTACGCTCACATGGCCTCACTGCCAAGCCGAAGAAATGCTTGCTTGGGTATAACAAGATTAGATATCTTGGACTGATACTTTCTAATAACTCTCTGCAGCCTCTCCCCATAAGATCAAAGCTTATTAGAATTTAAATTCCCCAAAACCAAGAAGTTCATGTGTAGCTTTCTTGGTTCTGGGAATTTTGCACGGTTTTATTATCCCGAACCTTACTGATCTTACAGGGATCTATCTGACTTCCTTAAAAAGTCTGTGAAGGAACCCCCTTGAACTTTTTCCCATGTAGCTCGGGAAAAGTTTAATGAAATTAAAAGTATCTTTTTGAAAGACCCTATACTTAAGTTCCAGATAATAAAAAACATTTGCTTAAGAACCGATGCCTCCAATACTGGCTTAGGTGCAGTGTTACTACAATACCATGATGGTACTCCCTTCCCTGTATGCTTCCTAAGCCCCGGGAAAATCCTTCCCGCAGGAACGAGATACCCACAATAGAAAAGGAATGTTTAGCCTTGTGTTGGGTATCTCCAAACTTAAATTTTAAATTTGCTGGGAAAAAATTCAATTTAGAAACGAACCACGAACCTTTGAAAACCTAGAAACTTTTAAGGAAACCAACAGTCGCCTCTTGAGGTGGACATTGGCACTCCAGGCTTTTAAGTTCCATATTGTTTTATATCAATGGTTCATCCAATTTTTTCCTGACTGGTTAAGTCCCTGACAGTCAGTAGAAGATTTGTTGCCTTATGCGACTTCCACATGTTAGAACTTTTTTTCCCCGCCTATTCTTCAGATACTCCTTGACTAAAAAGTGTTGGTATGGGGGAGTGTGAGGGAAAAGTTCAAAGATAGGAGTAGCGATATAGTAACAATAGTTTCATTGCTGGCTACTTGTTAAGGTAGGTAAGTCCACTCCCGCTATCCCCCCCCCTTTTTCCCCCTCCCCGAAAGTGATAGTTTGCTTGCCGGCTACTTGTTAAGGTAAGGTAAGTCTAGCCCCGCTATTCTCGCCTTTTCCCCCCCCCCCACCCCGAAAGTGAAAGTTTTGGGTTGCCACTGCTTGTTAAGGTAGGGTCAGTCTAGCTCCCACTATCCCTTCCCCTCCTTCTTCCTCCCCCCCGAAAGGTGACGTGTGGGGCTCCGGTCCAAACAGTAATCACTAGACTCACAGCTCCCAGCACTACTGTAAGTACATGCCTGCCTTGTATTCTAGTGGATTTATTGGTTGAAAGCTTCACTTTTGACCAATAATAAACTTAGTCCTTTCAGTCTTGCTCTAAGTTGACTGTTGTAACAATCACCACATCTTTTAGGTATTGTACTTATCATGGAGAGTGATTCTTAAGCAGTGGGTAACCTGTCTATCTTTCCAGCTTGGATGACAGAGAGGGTCACCTGCCAATCAACGAGTAGAATTGAAGGAGATGGACTAACGTTCTGAGATTTCCCAAATTTTGATCCACTTACCTGTTTGTGTATGCAAGTAGCAGGATATAACCCCTCAGCATTGCAGTGGAGAAAACCTGCTTTCCTGTCATCTGGAAGGATTATTGAAAGCTAGAAAATCTGTGAAGAACGAGCCGGTGGTTGTCATCAACCACCTGCGACCCCCCCCCATCATCAGCAATGGCTACGATTTCAACAACACGCAGTGTCACCAACACCAGACACCCATGTTTTATATACATTAGCGTTGAATTCAGTTATCATTTATATTTTTCATTTTTTATTTTCTTTAATGTAGGATTAATCTTCATATTTGTTTTATATTTTATATTTTCTAAATAATAAAGTGTTTATGTTTGTCAGTTTTTATTCTTTTTCTATACATTAATTTCCCTGAGGAGGAGCCAGCCTTGGTAATACTGTCTGAAGTTGTTACAGGGCTGAGTAAGCCCTTACACGATCTACAATAGGTAGTGAACATCTGAGGGCATTTTTGGCCAAAATAAGTTTCCCTAATTTTATTTAAGGTTTTACGATGCGAGAAATGTCCGCCACTGGCAGGTCATGAGCCATTTTAAGAACAGTCTCTCTGCATTGACTTGGTACAACTAAGATGGAATAGTCTATCTCATCTGAATTTAATTTGAATACTGACTTGTACAAGATACCTTTTATATATTCAAATTTATATGAAAAGTTTTTCCTATGTATGACTTGATTTTGTTTAGCGGCATTATGGCAATTCTGAAGAGAAGGGCAATTATGTTGTAAATTGACAAAGGATAAATAGAACTTGGGGTGTCTGGTGCTGGTGACACTGCGTGTGGTTGAAATCGTAAACCGTTGCTGATGAGGGGGGGGGGGGGTCCCAGGTGTTGGTGACAACCCACTGGCTCATTCTTGTGGCCATAAATAATCTCTCCCGATGACAGGAAATCATTTTTGTACCGCTGCAATGATGAGGGGTTTTCATCCTTTATTCTTCATACATATGCACAGGCAAGTAAATACAACAGGGGAAAGTCTCCAGAACATTAGTCCGTCTCCTTCAATTTCTACTCGTTTAGTAAGCTTGAGATGTGAGTTACTTTTACCTTTGCCCTTAGACCAGGCTCAAGCCCCCAGCTATCCCACATTTTTGCATAACATGGGGGCCTGTACATGGGAGAATTATCAAATTTATGTGGTAATTCAAGTTTGCAACCTGGAAAGTCCCAAAAAATCATTCTTTACTGGGGTTTGGTCAGAGGAAACATTCACTATAACACCACACTAAAATAATAATTTACTTTTGTGTGCAACATTGCCCAGTTTTTAGGGTGTTATTATTAATTAATACCCTGTGAATAATTTACTTTTGTGTGCAACATTGCTGGTTTTTAGGGGTGTTATTATAAAATTTAAAACCCTGTGAATAATTTACTTTTGTGTGCAACATTGCTGGTTTTTAGGGTGTTATTATTAATTAATACCCTGTGAATAATTTACTTTTGTGTGCAACATTGCTGGTTTTTAGGGTGTTGTTATTAACTAATACCCTGTGAATAATTTACCTTTCTGTATAATATTGCTGGTTTTAGGGTGTTATTATAATTAATACTCTATAAATTATTTACCTTTCTGTGCCATATTGTTGATTTTTAGGGTGTTATTAATACTTGATATTTTGTGCATAATTTACCCTTGCAGGTACAATCTTGCTGATTTTTAGGGGGTTATGCTCACCTAAATTCCTGGGAATAATTTACCTTTGCAGGTGCAGTAGCTCTTTTTTTTTTCTGCCAGGGTTTTCTTTTGGTGTGCAATCCTGTTTAATTTGAGGAGTCACATGACAACTCCTTGTGAATATACTACTTCAGTATATGTACCTTGCTGTGTGCTTTATTATTTATATCAGTAAGTTCTGTGGCTGGTAGTAAAGATTTGTGCTATTATTTCCCAAAATGGCTGACACTGGTGAAAATTCTGAGGATGACATGCATTTGGAAGGTGCATTGAATCAAATCCCCATGATAGGGACCTGGATAAGGAAGTAGTAATTTTACAAATGAAATTAGCCCTAGTTGCAGAAGAAAAGGAACGTTTAAGGATTGAGCGTACAAAGATCCAGGAACAGAGAGCTTTAGAGGTGCTTAGGGCTCAAGAAAGAGCTAAAGAGAGGCAGCTTGCTTCTCACCCAGACACAGACAGAAGGTAGATGTTTTTCATTTGGATAAAGCCATAAAATTTGTGCCCAAATTCCTAGAGAAAGACCCAGACCAGTTTTTTCTGTTATTTGAAAGTACAGCCAAATCCCAAGTTTGGCCGGAAAAAGAATGGGCGACATTAGCAAGAACCCAATTAGTTGGTAAAAGGGTTACAGGCTATTAGTTTCTTTAGAAGAATCTGCCTTTTCTGATTATTATAAGCTAAAAGAGGTAGTTTTACTGGCTTATCAAATGTTGCCGGAAAGGTACCGGCAGAAATTCAGAGGACTAAAGTTTCAGTCAGGGCAGTCTTTGGTGGAATATGGTAAGGAGAAAGATGTCACTTCACATAGGTGGTGTCGCTCAAAGGGGGTGGTAGGCAATTATGATGGTGTAATTACCTTAATTTTGTTAGAGGATCTTTTGGGAAATGTTCCTTCTGGCCTTAAGGCATATCTTGAGGAGAAGGATCTTGATGATTTTAATAATGCTTTAGAGCTGGGTGACAGATTTTTAGCTAACCAAAAATTTGGTAGTAGTTACCCCTCCCCACATACTAATAATGGTAAGTTTTCTCCACCCACCATAATTTACCAGTACCCACTCGAGGAGGTTTTAAGTCAGCTGTCACAGGTCCAGGACTACAAGGAACAGGTAGGACGAGCCCAGTTCCCCAGAACCAAGGATCCAACCTAGGTCAAATGGCAGGGGGCCTTTAAACCTTATCACTGTTATATATTGCAATAAACAGGGCCACCTGCAGCCATATTGTCGAAAGATGCTGCGGCAGATGCTTCTCCAGTAAATACACCAATTACACATGATGTGGCTTGCATTGCAGTCTTGCCCCAAGGTATCCAAAGAAGACCAGCTGTCTTTGACCCTCGGATGAAGGTCTATTCAAGTAAGTCTACTGTGGCCTTACACCAAAATGAAGGTAGGGTCATGGGTGTTATGTCTTTGAGGGACACTTGTAGCATATACAACCTTGCTTCGCAGGGTGTATTGCCAGTGTCGGATGACACCTACACCGGATTGGACATTTTTCTTAAAGGGATAACTGGAGTCCCTGTCAGGACTCCAGTGCACAGGTTATGGGTAGAGTCTGCATACCAGTCTGGGTACCTACCTGTAGGTATTGCGAAGATGTACCTTTTGCAGGAGTTGACCTTCTACTAGGCAACAACGTTGTGGGACCTCCTCAAAAGTGAGGAATGTTTGGTTTGCAGACCCTGCTTTACAAGGTGGTAATGACCCAATTGGAGCAACGGTACCTGAAAATTTTTCAATGTGCTTTTGGACTAAACAGGGGAACAAGGCAGGAGCTGTGCCTCCCTGTGACCCTTTCTGCACACTGTGGTGAGGTTTGGGCATGGGAGCCTGTTCATTGAGTCTGACCTGCAGGAGACTCTAAGCAGTGATGAACCGGCTCAACCGGAACTCGGTTGGAGAAGTGGTCTTGGTGCTGATGTGGGATAAAATCCCCTGACTCTGCAGCAGCTTTAGTGAGCCTGGGAAGGTTGTGACCTCCGGAATGCTATTCATTTATCAGTTGTCGCAGAGGATGTGGTTCACAAATATACCAAGTGTTTATTTTGCAGAGTTGATCAAATGAGCAAGACTCTTTTTAAGAGGACTTGTGCTTACGTGGCCGCGGCAGAACTATTAAAGTGTCTTTGTCCAGTATTTTTTACAGATTCTGTAGGTGGACGGCCTGGGAGGTCCACCTTTTGGGGGTCTTCAGTGATGACTCCAGGGTTTTATGGCCGCAGTCCCACCAACAAGATTTATGTGCCTATCCACCCGTTGCTTTTGGGGGGCCTGATATTTTCCCTCTCCCTGTGCTCTCCTGATTCTCGCAGAGGTGTGTCATGGGAACCAGTTTTTGTTTACTAAAGATTGTTGTGAGATGGGAGTGATAATGTGATGTTGTTTTCTCAGTAGAATTTAACATGTAACATCTGTTTTCGTTTCTTTGAACTCCTGGAAAATGTACTTACTGCTTAGAAGTTTTTTGGTGGCACCTACAGTTTGGTCTGCCTTGCAACATACTGAACTTTGGTGTTACTTCATAAAATGGCATTCCTCAGGGGCACTTTTGTACAAAGTTAACTTGCTCGTTTGTAAGTTTGCTTGATGTAATTAGGTAAAATGCATCAACGCCAGTGCCTGGCCAGCGCTGTGTTGTAATAGTGCCTTTCCTAAAACAGCTGTCTAAGAGTGTGACTGTGAGCTCGTTGAACATAGAACTTGATCACTTTTAATGTTCGGCGAGTTTCATATGTCTGCAATCTAGTACCTCAGGTTGTTAATATTGCATATTGTAGTACCAAAAGACCGTGATTGTATGGTGGTCATTCCCCAGTTATCATTTTGCCCGTTGCCTCAGACCTTAATGTGGGGCTTATTTTCTTTTTTTTTTCTTTTTTTGCCTAGCAGTGTCCGTAGGGACCCCCGCTAGCAGAGTGAGACCTATGGTCTGGGGTGTGGGGTGTTATGCAGGGTTCTGCATGACATCGTAATGTACATATATGGAGAAGTGTGCCATAATAGTATGAATATTATAATTGTAAAGAATAATTTTATAATTGATAATGTGCATTTGGGGGTACTGTAAAGTACTCTAACTGTAATTATAAAGAAATTCTGTTAATGATTTATTTTCCAAGGATGTTTGGGTACGTGGAGTAAGCATGGGTTGGGGAGTCATGTGATGTTAGCATGGTGTGTAGAGGCTGGCGTCGGAGATGCTGTGTATTTAAGATAAGTTTGTAGTTGTGCACTCATTTTGTTTTATCTAACTCAAGCCATAGGCTCTCATATGGCTTACCTAGTATGTTCACCCAGGCTCTGACTTGGTCAAGGGTGCTGTGAGAGGATTGAGGAAATAAGAAATGAGGTTGGGAGTGAGTAAGTGGGCCGGCGCTGATTAGGCATCGTGCCTTATGGTGGCTGGATCCTCAAGCCAGCTGTTGCATGTTGTAACCCTCATTTTGGGGGAGTTTATGGATTAAGGAGTAACTGATTTTATGATATGTTTGACTAAATAGATATATTTTCCTAATTGTGATTTATTGCCAACCCTCTGTTACCCAATCCCTTTTAAGTACACATACTATTTAGGCGCTATCTGTTTTGACTGGGATAGCCCCTGGTGGCCTGTTTGGAGCTTGAGATGTGAGTAACATTCACCTTTCCCTTAGAACCAGGCTCAAGCCCCCACTAGCCCCAAAAAAAACCATTTTTGCATAAATCCATCCTTTACATTATGCCAACTCCTTCACA
The DNA here is from genome assembly GCF_026875155.1 of Cherax quadricarinatus. NCBI lineage: Eukaryota > Metazoa > Arthropoda > Malacostraca > Decapoda > Parastacidae > Cherax > Cherax quadricarinatus. The sequence goes on along the minus strand of NC_069482.1, from coordinate 151,610 downwards.
TTATGGTCATCCTGTAAGCTTTGTACCACAGTTTATGACAACTGACATATAACCGAACCTCCAATTTCCTCCTGGACACCGACTCGTCTCCATTCTCATGACCTCAATGACCTGTGTAACCTCCAGTAAAGGTACACACTCCTCTAAATGACCCTCCACCATATCACTCCATGTCTTTTGAGCCTCAGAATTTTGTCCTGGAGTCTGATTCATCACCTCACTATCCCTCTCCACTCCCTTCCCTGCACCATGATTCTCAGGTACCAATCATTTAGGGCACTGCACAGCCATACATTCATAAGCCCCACACAGTCTACATGTGCATCTCTGTCCCACATAAGTAACATATATCTGCATCCTGAAATCACTCAACATCACATAGGATGGTATGGATCTTTGCAGAGTCATCTTAAGAGTAAAAGTGCCCTCATGTATGCCAGCATACATACCCTCATTCCATCGTCCCATTGTTGCTATATATATATAACGCCTAACACTTCAAACAAACACTGCTCGTATATCCTCCCTCTTCCGCTCTTTCCTCTTCCGCCTCAAAAGGCACATTCCTTAACTTTACCCAAGTGTAGTACTTGAATACATCCTGCATCCATACCTCCAAACATAGATTAACAATCTTGCACACATCCTGATACTTCTTCACCATCTTGTCGTAGATCGCCGCCATCACAAACTTAAAAATCCTCATCGAGCCGTTCAATGCAATACCATACAGGTCTTTGTTATGGATGCCATAGGTGTCACGCAAGATGGCAGGCAACAGAATCGATTCGTTCGTGTTATACACCGTGCCTTTCAAGATCTCAATGCACACAGTGTTGATTCTCATCGTTGTGCCACCTTGTGAAAAATCACTCAGAGCTACCAACCAGTGCGAGTGCTGTTGCTGACGTCCGACCTCCACCAAGGGTGATTGACGAACGTTTTAACGTCAGTTGTGTCCTGACTAGGTTGATGAATGGGGCGAGTCAGTGTTAATGACTCTGGGTGCAGAGAATCACTAAACAACATATTCAAACCCAAATCATTATCAACTAACTCAACAGGAGACAAGGAAGGTTGTTACATCTTTGACATAGATCTAGTAATTGCACTGAGAGGAAATAAAATAGGCTTCTCTTAACAAGCTTCAGTGGCATAATTTTCATCAGTGGTATTATCAATAACAAGCGGTTCCTTACATATACTAGCATGAAGAATGTTATTCCCTATTAACAAGTCCATTGTCCTGATAGGAAATTTACCACTAGATATACCCACTGAAATATAGCAAGTATAATAGCTTGTTTCAACATAAACTTTGTGAAGAAGAACTTTTATAACAGCCCCACCATAGGCCTCTAACAGCCCCACCATAGGCCTCTAACAATACATCTTTTTTTTTTCAACGTACCGGCCGTATCCCACCGAGGTTGGGCGGCCCAAAAGAAAACACGAAAGTTTCTCCTTTCAAATTTAGTAATATGTACAGGAGAAGGGGTTATTAGCCCCTTGCTCCCAGCATTTTAGTCGCCTCTTACAACACACATGACTTACGGAGGAAGAATTTTGTTCCACTTCCCCATGGAGATAAGAGGAAATAGACAAGAACAAAAACTCGAAAGAAAATAGAAGAAAACCCAGAGGGGTGTGTATATATATACTTGTACATGTATGTGTAGTGTGACCTAAGTGTAAGTAGAAGTAGAAAGACGTACCTGAAATCTTGCATGTTTATGAGACAGACAAAAGACACCAGCAATCCTACCATCATGTAAAACAATAACAGGTTTCCATTTTACACTCACTTGGCAGAACGGTAGTACCTCCCTGGTGGTTGCCTGTTCTAACCAACCAAACTAACCTACAATAAAACATTAATATATCTATCATCTTGGTAAAAGTATCATTAGTTAAGGCATACCTCATCTCTCAACGAGGAGAGATAACAGCCAGCATCTCGGAAAGTATTATACAGTTACCTTGCTTTGTCAAGTCCTACTTTTGCTCTAGATAAGTAAGGACTCGTTGCTGAATGAATCTTTTCGTCAGATATACTTTCTGACCCTGGTCATCTTGACTGAGTAATATTCTCCAGAACAGCAGGATTTTTTTTTTATATTTTTTTTTAAAACGTAAATATTACAACATAAAAATATAAATATAAAGGAAAACCCCCATCCCTTAACAAAAACAGGTAACCAAAAGGAGAATTCATAACCACAGTACACCATATGAATTGCTCAACATTGCGACAGTCGCTATATACACTTCGAGCCACCTAGGATGTTCATCATGCATAATTATAAATCAAATAAGAGCTTTGTGTCCCACATATGTCATCCTACTACAAAAATGCACTAAAAGACATGCTATAAGAAATAACTCCTATTCCTCCACCAAAATAGATATTATATAATCACATAGCTAGACCTATAGCATATTTGTTTAGGAACATTATTATAATACATTAAAACATTATAACAAAATAATAAAACAAAACATCAAGTACAGATGTTACATAACAGTGGTTCAAACACATAGTCACCAATAAATAAATGAAAACCAAACACAGAAACCTAAAAACGCTAACACCCAGGAACATATAGTTTTTAACATGCAGACATAACACAGATGCTCATGGAAAAACTAGAAATGAAACATATAACAACCACCCGAACAACATCCCTTGTGCAAAACGAAACTATAATAATACAGCACACACTACAACACCCGACCCCCCCCTATTCCCAACAGCAGTATCTGCTGTCACCGTCATAACCTAAACTATAAAATAACGTTATTAACATGGTTGAAACAGAAAACATTCTGAAACACCTTCGTACAAAACACATTCCTGCATAACCCAGGAAAGACAAAAGTAAAACACATGTGTACATACTTACAAAACCACAATGAAAACAGCGGTATACATAGACACTATAATTTAACTCCCAAAAGCGTATTTAAATTCCCTACATAATAATACAAGCACATAAAACGTCCTATGGGAAACATACCATCACTTCATAGAAGGTACTAAGTATTAATAATAATACAATAAAAATTAAAAATCCAAATAAAATCCACAACAAAAAAAAAAAAAAAAAAAAAAAAAAAAAACATAAACAACATATCTTAATTACAGATAGCTTTCTTAACATGTTTCATACATGCCACAGACTCTCCACAGTCACAAGTACCAACATCATTCCTTACTAAATTAAGAGCTCCATCTTACTCATACCAGTTTCTCAACCCCTCACTTCGCATAACACTTTCTCTTTAAAAATTCCTGACACCAAAACACTCACGTTGACCCACACAACTCGCATTCAACTCTTGTCCTCCAAATGCACACAATCACAACGCCCGGCTGCCATCCTCAAGAAGCCAGCCTTCGTCACGTTCCCTGAATTTTGTAATGCCCATAAGTCCTCCACACTAAAGCACGATATCCATCTGCAAATTTGAATACCATCTATTCCCTGATATCATTATTCCTCCTTTGTGTCCTCATAAAATATCGATGCCAGGGCCCTAATCGCTCCGCGCCACCCTGCGCATTCCGTAAAACCCACGACGTAATACACGAAGACGGCTACCAGATAACCCATCGCATTATGTACCGGCACCCCCACCCCCCCACATCCAAGCTTAATGCCCGTAGAGCCAGAATACCACCCCCCACCCACCAAACTAAAACCCTGCTAAACACACACTCACTGTTCCCACCGATCACAAAAATATACTGCATGAAAACAGTGTCAAATAACCCCACACTCACAATCATTCACCGTCCTCTGCACACGCCTATTACCTAATACCTCCCCCGACGGTAATAAATTATGGAGAAATTTAAACATTACCTCCCCGCAACCACCCACAGCCTTCCAATCGCACCCTCGCAGGCGCCCCTCATATATCACACTTCATGCATACATCGGATACATACCACAACCCTAGCAACTACACTCCCCACCACCCACCCGAGCAGTGTTCCTATCTTAAAACCCCGCAGGGTTCCCATTGCATAACACACACCTCAACATTCCCTCACACACCTGAAACATGCCCTACCCCTCACCAACGTACCAAGTGCCCTTTTCACCCATGCCAAACCTGTACCAGTGATTTCTGCCCTCCCACAAATAACTATGCTTAACGTACATACCCCAAACAACCTTAGATCAGCGCCATTAACCCCCAGCCCTCCCTTGGCCGTGCCGGTAAACACACAACCATCTCTCGACAAACCAATCACAACCCGAACCCCAACTTAATTGGGGGAGTGATACACACGCTTCAACAGAAGCCTTCTCATCACATGTTTCCAAGGATATTACCTGCCACGATCCATAGTAGCTTTATATATACAGTTTCCACATATCACCACAATAGCACGCTGTGCAGCGTCAAACCTCCTTGTACGCAAACCCCTGAATCTACCATAACCCTATCTACAAGCTTCTTTCGAATTCACCTACCTGTGCCTCCAGGATATTTTCCATGTGAACAACCACCACATACCTTAAGTCAACTTACCAGGGACCAACCTTCACCCTGTTCGGATACCCACCCACACCATCCCCTCACCCTCAATAACATCGACTTGTCTCTATTAAGCTCATCCCTCGTGCCAATCCAAAAACTCCTCCACCAACTCACTAACCCTAGGTAAATCTTCAGACCTTCTAAATGCACTGTGGTGCATCAACATACCAACGATCCCCGTTCCACAGAACCCATCCCACACCAATCCCATCCCGAACGGCCCCAACGCACGCCACCCTATAGAACGGGTCCTGGAGTAATGCAGAGAAACTGCGACACAGGGCATCCCTGCCTTAACCCCCTTTCCATCCTAACAGGTGACCTAATCTACCTATTCACTTGTACCCTAACCGTTGACCTTCTCTACAACACCTTAGTCTCAACTGACGATTTCCCTCCAAACCCCTAGCCATTGCATAAACTTCCCCAAGCCTCACGCTCCACACAGTCATCCGCTGCATGCCAAACAAATGCTAAAAACCCACCCTTGATTTTCCCCCACTTTCATCTATAAACCTACGAAAATCCCCTGCCCCACCACATCGAACCGCCCAGGCACTCCATATTGACCCTCGTCCAAAACACTTGCAAGAACACCTTTCAACGCTATTTTCCCAACCACTTAGCAAAGGACTTGTAATCGCCACAGCATTAAGTGATTGAACGGTAGTCATGCCACACATTCCAAGACTTTTTTTTAGGACACCATGAACACTACAAACCGCGTTCTCTGCTGTTCCCGCCAACCTACCCCTGGATTTCATGGCATACATAACTCCACTAAAAATTCAACTGCAAACACTCCCAGTTACCCCTATAAAATCACATGGATGGCCATCAATACCAGGCGATTTACCCATGCTCATCCCGCCCACTGCTACCCTAATCTCCTCCTCACATTAGGGCCCACCCAAACACAATCGATTTCTTATGCACTGAAAGATTACAGTTTACCCATGCGCCCATTTGCCTAACGCCATGCACAATTAACCCCCCCACACTTTTACCATTTCTTCTCGTACTCACGCATCCACATAACAACCCATACCCTCTGTATACAAAAGCCACACTGCCCTGACGATATCCCGCCAAATGCTCCTTGTCACCCGCAAACTCATCCCCCTGTTGCCCTACACGTGTCCCCATGCTCCCGCAATGACATACGCCGATGGAACGGTCCCCCCCATAGAGACCTCATCAAGGCCCCCTGCAACCCTAGCATCAAAATTGCGATTTTAGAATATCCCTAATCCGTTGTTTCAAACCCTCAATCTCACCCATCGATATGCACCCTCCCCTCCCATATAGCATTCTTGTAATTGACCCTCAAGGTAATTTTAAAATCCATATTGAAGACTGCCTCTCTCCTTTCCCCTCTCTGATAAAAAAACCCTCACCTTTCCTTACCGACCGAGTCCCACCACCCAACTGACATCAACCCCCCCCCCTCCTCAGCCCCCCACCTTTTCCCCAAGCGCTCGCAAAAGATTCCCTCCCCCTCCCCCTGTTTTCAATAACCCAACAATTCATCTTCCAGAAACCTCCGAAGAAAACGCTTCGGGCAAACCCTTCCCAATTTAAATCCACCAGTACCCCACGATGATCAGAGAACTTACATTCAACGCACACACACTGCTCACCTTCACCCCCCGCTATACATACATACGATCAAGCCTCGCCCGCATAATCCTGCTTAAAAGACGAATGCGTCACTCCGCTCACTCCCCCTCCAACATCCACTACATTCACTCCCTCTCAAACAGATCCCCAAAAAACCCCGAAAAAAACCCCCTCCCCCTAGGCTCTAACATCCTTACTCCGGACAACACATCCAATCACCCCCAAAATTGTAATAACCCGCAGAACGATCTGAAAAGAAAGACAAGGTGAGGACATCCCTAAAGAAATCTATTTTTAAACATCCATAATCCCCTTCCGCCGGCCCATACACCCCAATGAAACCCACCCGAACCCCTCCCCGACATACTCCTCGACCCTAACCACCCGCCCCTCCTCCCACCTCACACCTATGGCAAAAGAACGGGCTGGCTTCCTTAATTAATAGCGCCACAAGACCACCTTTCATGTCAGGTAGAGCAACCATGTACACGTCATAATCCGGTAAATTGACAATTCACCTAAATATTTATAATTATGCTCCTGCAAAGACCACAAGGTCTGGCATATATCTCCTCAAATAACCCTCAAACTTTACTATTTGCCCACTGCCTTCAACCCATTATCATTTAGAAGTAAGACACCTGAAGGCCGTAAGGAGGGCTTTCTCCTTAGACACCCTAACACACTTAGAAACCCTGTCGAAAAACCCCACCCCGCCCCCCACACATCCCATCACCTTCACCTTGCTCACGCTCTACATTCTTTAAACCACCATTGTCTCTCTAGGTCATTGAATCATGCCAGGTTTCTTCCCCGTCCTTTGCCCCAGGTGTCAAAACATCCTCACTACAGAAATGACAGCCGTCCTCTGGCGAGAGCCCCGCTTCTCACGCTTCTCCTCCTCCTTGGCATCTCCTTATGTGACCTCTCCACTGCCACACTCTGGCTGGACCCCGCCCCTCATCACTCACAACCTTCTCATTGAGACCACCCCCTCAGCCTCTACATTCACATCATCCAAGCCAGCGTTGGACCGAAACGAAACATCCAGTAAGCCTCCAGGGCCTCCTGAATTAGCTTCCAAAACATGGTTGCAAATATGCAAGACTCCCACCACTCTTTTCTGCCGACACCAACCTACGTCCTCATCGAGTCCAGTGAGTGTCATACACTCAGGCCGACGACGCCTCCTCCCTCTCCACCTCCACACTCCCCCCACGCCTTCCGTGACAAAAGGCTTACGTTGGGGCAGGTTGCCGTTGCATATCTTCAATTGGTCCCGTAGTTACCATCCAGATCCCGCCTCAGCTTCAGGGGTTTCCCACGTCTCCGTTTTGACAAGTCGGCGCTATGGTGGTCCGTACGCCCCACACACACGGCACGTACGCCTCTGACCTGAGTATAGTTACGTACACCTGAGTCCGGAAGTCTCCATTCCCACATAAGATGGAATAGGTATGCCTTAGGGACATTTTCAGGGAAAAACGTCCCTTCAGGGAAGCACTAGTTGGCCCATCTCGCCCAACGTCCAAATGTCGCCATGTGGATCGGTCTCCATATCGTCCAAACAACCTGGCCCAAATCACTTTCATCCGCCTCGAAAGGTACATTACCACCTTGACCCAGGTGTAGAATCTTGAAACGTCATGAAGACGGACACTTAACGCCAGGGTTAAACCGTCTAACCACGTCTCGTAACTTGGCCATCCATGTTGTCATATGTAAAGCTCAAGTCGGAACTTGACGAAAATGCAGCCTACACCATTCCCAGATGAGACTCCATAAAGATTTCATTAGCGATACCGGTACGTACCCGCAACTATCGCCGTCAGCAACATGGTGGTGTTTCTGGGGCGTAAGCACGCCCCTCACTAATACCAAACAGATAGTGTTTACGCGTCTGCGGCCACTCTTCTCCGCCATGATGAAAAAAAAAAAAAAAAAAAAAAAAAAAAAAAAAAAAAACTGTCACTGCCACCAGGGTCAATGCCAGTTCCAGTACGTCCTCTCTACTCAATAGTTGAGCGACGAATTGAAAAAACTGCGCAGACAAGCCAAAAGATTCGGGAGCTACCTAGCGCAGCCTGTCCGCACGTCCCAATAGCGATGCGAACCACCCAGCCACATATTAATTTCCCTTATATCTCTTTTCCAATTTATAGGAATCTCTCTAGGAATTTTTTTCTCTGACAAAATCACATTTCACTTTCTTCTTTTCACGGCATGTGATTTCTGTCTAGCCCCAGAGACAGATTTAGGATTGGAGTCTCCCGAGTAAAAGATACGAAGAAGTCACAATAGGAGTTTGAATCAAGTTTGAAATGATCAGCTGATGTGGGTATGCCAGCTCCTAAGGACATTCGCTTCGTTACCTGTTTCTTAGTGCCATAGTAGCACAGAGTTTTGTGAGATATCACATGATGTCTGGAAATGCGAAGCTCCCAGAACACTGAAGCAGTATGGCCGATCAGCTATTCTTGAATGTCACGAGACATACATTATTGTTGAAATCTTCGTGAAGTAACAACTGAACGAGGCTGTCCAAAAGTATGTGCAATTAAAGGCTCTGCAATCACCACCTCTCACATGCAGACTATGTCTTATGAGTGAATTCGACACCAGTTTTGACAATGTATTAGCACCACTTGCTTAGTGAAGAAGTTGGGGAATACATTTTGCCTAATTTTACTGTAATAAAACCTTAAGACACCTTATTACAATCGGTGCCATTTACCGATACCTCACACAAACATCCCAAATTTCAGTGAGAAATTAAAGTCACTAATAACAAACAGACAAATGAATAAGCACCACCTTCTCTTTAGCTGGAGACTTCAACATCAACCTGGCTTAACTAGATGATCAGCCTATAACTGATTTCATCAACAATATAACAACACACTTGCTCCAACCAACAATAACTACCAACAGGCCTGCAACTGAGAGCAAGTGCAACCATAAAAGACCACATATGGGACCAATATACTAGCACCCCTTTAAATCAGGGATAATCACAGATAGCACTACAGGCCACGACCCTACCTTCCTTCCTGACAAACATAGTAAACCACCACTTGTATACAACAAAGTCTCATTTAGACTCCATGTCGAAGGCCACAATAAGGAAGGTCACAGCTGACCTAGAGACTGTTGACTGGCCTACAGAATTCCTCCAAGGCCAATGGTATTGATGACAGACAGACATTTTTCTTAACAATTACTTAGACTAAACAACAAACATTGTCCCTATAAAAAACGAAACAGATCACAAACAAACGGCTTTGGTTGCCCATGGCTAACCAGCACCAATCCTGAAATCTAATTGACAAGAAACACCAATAAAGAAAAACCAATATAGACCGGGCTTAATACCACAAAGATATTCATAAACACTATACATCAGTCTCACCAAAGTAATAATAGAAAGCCAAACAACTATACTACTCCGTAGATTCACAGACAAGTAAGGAATATAAAAAAGACTGGAAAACACTCTCTCCTGATTCTAGGGACCGCACAAACTTAAAAAAAAACAAGAAATATTGTCCTAACTAAACCTATGAAACACCACTACATCTCCACTGACACAACTAACAAGATACAACACATCATCTCAAACATAGATCTAATCTCGCCAATAAAATCCCACATACCAATGCCCATAGAGCCAAGGACTACCTAAATGGGAAATTTCCCCAAATTCCTTCTATTCTTGCACCAACTGAGCCCTCGGAAGCCACGAGATTATAAAGTCACTTAAAAATAACTCAGGGAATCTGTCATCATGTCCCACCATTACTGTACAAAAATGAGTGGCCCATGTCCTTTCGCATGCAATTACATTACTTTTTAACAAGTCACTAGAAACTAGCACCTTCCCGAAACTACTCAAAATGGCAAGGTTACACCAATACATAAAGGTGGTGACCCTACAGACTAAACAACTATAGGGCCCAAAATCAAACTTACCATTGCTATCCAAAATCATTGAGAAACTCATGCACAGGAGACTATATTCATTTATAACGGCACAAAACATGCTCAACCCTGCCAATTTGGATTCAGGAAAAATAAAAGCACTAATGATGCAATCATAAAAATGCTAGATCTGCTTTACACAGCATTGGAAAATAAGAAATATCCACTAGGAATTTTTATTGACCTAAGAAAAGCTTTTGACACAGTAGACCACGACATCCTACTCCACAAACTTGACCATTACGGTATAAGAGGCCATGGGCTTGCTTTTTCAAATCTTACCTTACTAATAGGTATCAGTATGTCACCATTAAACACAGCATCAACAACACGGCCACTTGATACTGGAGTTCCACAGGGAAGTGTCCTTGGTCTCCTGCTCTTCCTCATATGCATCAATGATCTTCCAAACGTATCCCTACACCTGAAACCCATCTCTTTGCTGATGACACGACTTATGTCATCTCTCACCCTAATCTTGCCACCCTCAACACCGTCGTTAACGAGGAGCTGATCAAAATATCGACTTGGATGACAGCCAATAAACTTACGCTTAACACTGACAAAACCTACTATATTATGTTTGGTAGCAGAGCAGGAGATGCACAAATTAACATTAAGATCGACAACACTCTAATTACCAGACATAATGAGGGCAAATTCCTAGGCCTATACCTTGACAACAACCTGAATATCTGCACCCATATCCAACACATAACCAAAAAAGTATCCAAAACAGTTGGGATCCTCTCCAAGATACGATACTACGTGCCGCAAAATGCCCTTCTCACACTATACCACTCACTTATTTATCCATACCTCACCTATGCTATTTGTGCTTGGGGATGAACTGCAGCAACACACCTAAAGCCAATAATAACCCAACAAAAAGCTGCAGTAAGAATAATCACTAAATCGCATCCCTGGCAAACACCCCCCCCCACTCTTCATAGATCTAAACTTACTCCCTGTTCAGTACATCCACACTTACTACTGTACAATCTACATCTACAGAACCTTAAACTCCAATATCAACCTTGACCTAAAACGCTTTCTTGATAGTTGTAACAGAACCCACAGGCATAACACCAGACACAAACATCTCTACGACATTCCCCATGTCCGACTAAACCTTTACAAAAATTCAATATATGTCAAAGGCCCTAAAATCTGGAACACCCTACCTGAGAACTCTAGAACTGCAGACACATTCATCACATTCAAAACTACCATTAGAAAACATCTTATCTCCCTGATACACCCCATCAACTAACTACATGAATACCACCTGGTGGTTCACACTTACACTCACTCACCCATTTGACCATAAACAGAAATATTAATCTCAATCTTAAAATAATGAATCCTATGATACTCCAATACTGAAACTATATTCTGTGCCAAAACAAAAGCATTCACATTGCTAAAACTCACAAATTAGTATTTAGTCACTTAGCCATAATACCAACTTACCTCATAATTGTAATATTTTAAAATAAAGAATAAAAACTAAGTCTGCCCGAAATGCCTAGCCATGCTAGGCGTTCTAGTGGTACACTCTGTAATCATTATTTAACTACATGTAAACCACACAATAACCAAATTCTGTAAATTCAACATTGTAATCCTTATAGAGAATAAACTTTGAATTGAATTGAATTGAACATTTCCAGTGCCACCGCACATAGACTTTTCTAACCCCTCTAGCCCATAGGTGCCCAATTCCTGCGTATTCCTGGTATTTTCTTCGTTGCCAATCAGGCCTATTTGCAGTGGAATATCCACGGCCTCGGGTAATCGGGGTGAGCTCAGATGTTGCTCTCCCGTTTTCCCCCTGTTGGTGTTTGCCTACAAGAACCAAAATTACTAAGTCTGCCCGAAATGCCTAGCCATGCTAGGCGTTCTAGTGGTACACTCTGTAATCATTATTTAACTACATGTAAACCACACAATAACCAAATTCTGTAAATTCAACATTGTAATCCTTATAGAGAATAAACTTTGAATTGAATTGAATTGAACATTTTCCAGTGCCACCGCACATAGACTTTTCTAACCCCTCTAGCCATAGGTGCCCATTCCTGCGTATTCCTGGTATTTTCTTCGTTGCCAATCATGGCCTATTTGCAGTGGAATATCCACGGCCTCGGGTAATCGGGGTGAGCTTCAGATGTTGCTCTCCCGGTTTTCCCCTGTTGGTGTTTGCCTACAAGAACCAAAATTACACTCAGCTGTTTTCCAACCCATCTTAGGCTATAATTTATTGTATTCTTCAGATCCTTTTTCTAATGGGACCTTTAATGAAAGTGCCCTTCTTCTATGCAATGATATTCTGTACTGTCGACTATTTGTTCATATCTCACTGCATTACACTGCAGCCCATATCCACTTGAATAAGTGATTTACAATATATCTTTGTATCTCTCTCCTTCTCAGGCATTATCTATCCCAGATTTTGCCTTTCTTGTTTCATCCTTATCCCCACCATTTCTGTTACTTGGGGATTTTAATGCCCACCATTTCCACGGGGATGTCTCATTGTGACTCACGTGATATTCAGTTGGAGGCTTTTCTCTCTCCTCACCCCCTTCATGTTTTAAATGTGGGTACTCCCACCCATTTTGATACTCGTACTCATGCTCTCTCTTGCATTGATCTCTCGGTCTGCTCTTCCTCCACTGCACTAGACTTCGCCTGGTCTGTTCTACCCGACTTACATGACAGGGATCATTTTCCAATCATTCTTACTTCTACTTCATATTCATCACCTCTTTGTAGCCCTCGTTTGGGAAGTTGATCAAGCAAAAATTTGGGGCCTTTACTCGCAACTCGCTGCTTTTAGTGAGGTTCCTTTTTCATCCTCCGTTGATGAGCTTTTACACCTCTTCTCGACATCAGTCTTAACCGCAGCTTCTTATTTTATACACCAAACCTCAGGCAGGCATACTCAGAAGTGCATGCTACGGTGGTCTCCTGCTTGTGCTCAGGCAGTACATTTGAAATGCGTTGTGGGGGCAGGTACCCGGTACAATAGAACCACAGAGAGACTTCTTGATTTTAAGCAGAAGCTAGCGGTTGCTCGCTGTGTCATCCATGATGCTAAACACACTTGCTGGCGAGATTATGTTTCCACCATCACCTCGGCTTCCTCTGTAAGTGCAGTCTGGAGAAAAGTACGGAAACTGAGTGGTACTCTCCTGACCCGGCTCCTGTTCTGCAGGTTGCCGGTGTTGATATAGCAAACCCTATTGACGTTGCCATTTAAATTGGCAATCATCTGGTCCGTATTTCTCAGGGGCTCCATCTATGCCCCTCGTTTTCTTTCCTCAAAGTCTGCCAGAGAGTTAGCACCCTTAGACTTTCTTCTTTCAAAGAAGAATCTTATAATGTGCCTTTTACACTTCTGGAACTGGAGGCAACACTGCATCGCTATTGGGCCGTGCGGACGTGCTGCGCAGTAGCTCCTGATTGAGTTGGCATTTGCGCAGTGTTGACGTGTACTTGGCTCTGTGAAGACCTGTTTGCGCGCTCTCTAGAATTGAAGCAAGATGCCCTCCATCGAGCAACTTTACCAACAGCTTAAGGAAGAATTGAGGTTGGCGAATTTGGAAATTCGGCGATTGACCGAGGAGAACAAGAAGATTCGTAGTAGTCCTCCTGTTTTGAGTCCTCAGGTCAAGAAGGGAAACTGGTCAGTGGCTGGACAGCAGGGAAAGAAGTTGACGATCAAGAAGACGAATGGAAAGGTAGAAACGATGAAGAAGAAAGAGACTGCCGTGGAAACTGTTGTGGAAACATCCAATACATTCTCAGTGCTACCCGACGAATGTGAGTTGACTACTGGGAACGACACGACGAAAGACATTAAGGAAGGTAAGAATATTGTTGTTGTTGGGGATAGCCAAGTTAGGTATATGGATAGGGCGTTCTGCTTGAAGGACAGGAGTAGGAGACAGAGAGTTTTGCTTTCCTGGGGCTGGGATGGAGGATATTGTTAGCCGTCTGGATGACATCATGAGAGGTAATGGGAGCAATCCTATTATCTGTCTCAGTGCTGGAGGCAACAATGTTGGCAGATGTAGGAGTGAGGACCTGATTAGCAGGTATAGGTCAGCAATAGAAATAATTAGAAGTAAGGGTGGGAACCCTCTCATATGTGGTATTTTGCCAAGGAGGGGAGTTGGAAGTGAATGGTTGTCCAGGGCAATTGGTGTCAATTGCTGGCTGGACAAATACTGTAAGGAAAATGCGGTAACATTCATTGACAACTGGGGACCTCTTCTATGGCAGAAATGACATGTATGCTAGGATGGGTTCACTTATCTAGGTGTGGGTGGGAGCACTGGCAACTGCAGTGGAGGAGCAGTTAAGACTTTAAACTAGGAATAGTTAGTGGTAAGGGTTTGGCAGGAAAACAGTGAAGTCCCAGTGTAGTATATTACGAGTTCTAGGGGAACTAGTAATAATAAGAACGAGATAGATATTGAAAAGCCAGGGACCTTGGGTGATAAGGACGGTAATAGGTTTAGTAGAAAAATAGAAATGAGCAGGAAGGGTAAAGAGAAAGGAGAGTCTTTCAATGTTTATTATGCTAATTGCCGTAGTGCTAGGAATAAGATGGACGAGTTGAGATTAGTTGCTAGTGTAGGTAACATTGATGTATTTGCCTTAACTGAGACGTGGTTTAATTCAAAAAGTCGGGACATGCCTGCGGAATGTCATATTCAGGGTTTTAAATTGTTCCAAGAAGATAGAAGTATTGGGGGGGGGGTGGCATTGTATGTCCGAGATCGCTTGAACTGTTGCATAAAAACGGGTATTAAGTCTGAAGTAACACATACAGAGTCTGTTTGGATAGAATTTTCAGAGGGGCATGAAAAACTGATTTTAGGAGTGATATACCGTCCCCCAAACTTAGATAGGGACCAAGGGAAACTACTATGGAGGAAAATGTTAAGGCACAAGGCACGATAATGTAGTAAATTCTAGGAGACTTTAACTTTAGTCATGTTGATTGGAATTTCTTGACTGGGAAATTTAGAATCGTACGACTTCTTAGAAGTATTTCAGGATTGTTTTTTGAAGCAGTTTGTGACAGAAACCTACAAGGGGAAATAACCTGCTTGACTTAGTTATGGCAAACAATGAATCCCTTGTTAATAATTAGAAATTTCAGAGAACTGGGTGCTAGCGACCACAAATCAATTACATTTAACATTGAATGGAAGTACGATAGTAGCGATAACTCAGTAACAGTCCCAGATTTCGCTTAGCAGATTACGATGGGCTTAGAGAACACTTATCATCTGTTTGACTGGGGTAACGAAGTGAGCTATCAATATGACAGTTTTCTGAACACTATACATGCTGCTCAAAGAGCGTTTAATCCCATAATAAAGAAATTAGATCAAATAGAAAATGACCCAAAATGGATGAATAATAGGCTCAAATATCTACTAGGGCATAAGAAAAGGAATTATAGGCGTATCAAAAGAGGTGAGGGTCATCTTATGAATCAGTATATTGACATTAAAGGGACATTAAAAAGGGGATAAGAAAGCTAAAAGGACTATGAAATTAAGTTGCTAGGATTCTAAAACTAACCCAAAAAGTTTTTTCCAGGTCTATAGAACAAAAGTTAGAGATAAGATAGGTCCCCTTAAAAATAACTATGGGCACCTTACTGACAATGAGAATGAAATGTGCTTGATTTTAAATAATTATTTTCTCTCAGTTTTTACACAGGAAGACACTAACAATATCCAGTAATTAATTTTTACAGTGGGCTAGAAGAAGATAAATTATGTAACATCACAGTCACTAGTGAGATGGTTGTGAGGCAGATAGACAGACTGAAGCAAAAAAGTCGCCGGGTCCTGATGAGGTTTTTTCAAGGTTCTAAGGAATGCAAAATGGAACTCTGTGAACCATTAACTAATATTTTTAATTTATCTCTTCAAACATGTGTAGTGTCTGATATGTGGAAGATGGCTAATGTAACTCCTATTTTTAAAACAGGGGACAAGTCGTTACCGTCAAATTACCGCCCAATAAGCCTGACCTCAATTGTAGGCAAATTACTAGAGTCAATTATAGCTGAGATTATAAGAAGCCATCTCGATAAGCATAGCTTGATGAATGATAGTCAGCATGGATTCACAAGAGGCCGGTCTTGTCTAACTAATTTATTAACTTTCTTCAGTAAAGCTTTTGAGGCTGTTGACCACAATAAAGAATTTGATATTATTTACTTAGATTTTAGTAAGGCTTTTGATAGAGTTCCGCACCAGAAATGGCAGAAATCGTACACCAAATCCAGTCATTCCTGGAGTGGAACCACAGTCGATGGCCTCCACTCCAAACCAACAGATACAGATACTAATGCCGGAAAAAAATCCCCCCCCAGTACCAACAATACCACCAGTCCGATAACATTCTTCTTTGCAAATATACAGGGTCTAAAGCCAGCAACAAACAACAAAATACCTTTCATCCGTGGACTGCTTGCAGAGGCAAAGGCAATGTTCGCGGCTTTCACTGAGACCCACATAAAGGATCACTTGGACAATGAAATATGGTTTCCCGGGTTACAACCTATACAGAGGTGACAGAGTGAACGGAAAAAAGGGGGGGGGGTTGGCCTGTACTTTGCAGATTTAAATTGTTTGCACAGAACTGCTTAATCCCCTCAAATAAACGTAGGGGAATTTTTAGCAGTAAAGGTCAAAAACCAAAAACCTGGTCATTGGGGTAGTCTAAAAGCCCCGTTTTAAACCTTCCCAGCAATTCCGGGAACACCCTGTTAAAAATTGACCACTGTCTGGAAAATCTTCCAGCTCCTGCACCCAACATCTTGCTCCTGGGGGATTTCAACTTAAGGCACCTAAAATGGAGGAATATAGCAAATAATATTGTTGCAGTAATAACACCAGGAGGCAGCTCTGATGAAAACTCACACTCACACGAGCTTTTAAATCTCTGCACAAAATTCAATTATACCAGCAAATAATAGAGCCTACTAGACTGGAGAATACACTAGACCTCATATTCACTAACAATGATGATCTGATAAGAAATGTCACCATATCAAAAACAATATACTCAGAACACAACATAATTGAGGTTCAGACATGTATGCGTGGAGCCCCAGACCCGACAAAATGAGACTAGTCACGAGGGAGCATTCACCAATATCAACTTCAATAACAAAAACATAAAGTGGGACCAAGTAAACCAAGTCCTAACCGATATAAGCTGGGACGATATACTAAGCAACACAGACCCAAACTTATGCCTAGAACAGATTAACTCGTGGCACTCGATGTATGCACAAGGCTTATTCCTCTAAGAAAAAGGAGGAGTAGATGTAAAATAGAAAGAGACAGGCGCTCCCTTTACAGGCGACGGAAAAGAATAACAGAGCGGCTAAAAGAGGTCAATATATCTGAAATGCGCAGGAGACATTGGTCAGAGAAATAGCAAGCATCGAACTTAAGCTAAAAGAATCCTTTAGGAGTCAGGAATCGCGGAAGAACTAAAAGCCATAAATGAAATCGAAAGAAACCCAAAGTATTTCTTCTCCTATGCCAAATCAAAATCGAGAACAACGTCCCGTATTGGGCCCCTACTAAACAAGATGGTCCTACACAGATGACAGCAAGGAAATGAGTGAGCTACTCAAGTCCCAATATGACTCAGTTTTTTAGCAAGCCGCTAACCAGACTGAGAGTCGAAGATCAAAATGAATTTTTTATGAGAGAGCCACAAAATTTGATTAACACAAGCCTATCCGATGTTATCCTGACGCCAAATGACTTCGACAGGCGATAAATGACAGCCCATGCACTCTGCCCCAGGGCCAGACTCATGGAACTCTGTGTTCATCAAGAACTGCAAGAAGCCCCTATCACGAGCCTTTTCCATCCTATGGAGAGGAGCATGGACACGGGGTCGTCCCACATTACTAAAAACAACAACATACCCCCCACTCCAAAAAGGGCCCGTAAAGCAACAGCAAAGAACTACAAAACCAATAAAACAACATCCCATACATAAAAATCTTTAAAAAGGGTTCCCTAAGAAGCAAGATAAACCACGAAACTAGAACCCATCAGTTACAAAAAACCCAGGCAACAGGGTTTTTAGAACAGGTCGCTCCTTCTGCTCAACTATTGGACCACACGAAAAGGGTTTCCAAATGCACAAAAGACAAAAAAAAAGCAGATGTAATAAATACAGCCCTTTTTGCAAAAGGCCTTCGAAAAAGTGTACCATGGCGTAATAGCGCAAAAAAATGCGGCTAAAGGAATAACAAAAAAAGTCGGTCAAAGGGGATCTATAATTTCCTCATTTAACAGAACACGAGAGTATCGTCAACAGAGTAAATTTCCCAGGCAGCAACGGGAAAAGCCTGTTCCACAAGGCAAGAAACTCGCTCCCATCTGTTCCCATCCTTTTCCGACATAGAAAAAGGGTTTCCCACCCCAAAAGCACCGTGTTTTCCCTTTGCAAAAATGACACCCGAATCTGCATACAGTGCCCTTCCTTTGCAGACACTGAAAAGCTCCAGGCAAAACCATAAAACCCAAATCTTTCAGGGGGGCTCAAAAAAACAATATGAAGTTAACGTTTAAAAATTTTTCAATTACTCAGATATGGTAAAAAAGAAAAATTTAACCCGTCATCAAGTACAAAAAAAAATTTTCGGGCCACAAAATAAGCGAAACCCCCAACGTCAAAGCCCGGGGGAGTAAATCAGGGTGGGGGATCTCACCTTAAAAGGACCATAAAAATTGAATCAATCGCATCTGCAAAGAAAAAGACGGGAAGGGATAAGGGAAACCCTTTCAAAACGGGGATGCCAACCCATAAAGACACTCTTCAGTCCTTTTCTATTTTAGGCTGGAATATTGTGCACCTTACAGCCCCTTTAAAAGGCAGGTAAAATTTGCCGCCCTAGAAAATGTACAGAGAATTTTTCACGCCCCGCATAAGGGAGATAAAAAAACCTCAATTATTGGGGGCGCTTGAGTTTTCCCAAACCTGTATTTTTCCCGGAAAAGCAGGAGGGGGGAGATACATTTAATTTTATACACCTGGAAAAACCTAGAGGACTAAAATACCGAACTTGCACACGAAAAACACTCATTACGAAACAAAAGACTTGGGGAGACGATGAAACCCCCCCCCCCCGGAAAAGCAGGGGGGTCCAAATAGCACGTTAAGAGACCAACAATAAGTGTTTAGGGGGGCCCCAGACCGTTTTAACTGCCTCCCAGGACACCAAAAAAGGGGTTACCAACAGACCCTTGGGATCTTCCCAAACTGGCACTGGACAAACCTAAAGTCTTTTCCGGGTTTAGCCGGGCGTAGCCCGTATTTGGTTTGCGTGCAGCCAGCAGCAACCGCCTGGTTGATCAGGCTCTGACCACCAGGAGGGCCCGGCTCAACCGGGCCGGGGGGGTTTACCCCCGGAAAACCCCCCAGGGAAACTCCAGGTATAGGACTGGTTTTAAAGAAAGTGGCCTCAAGGGATTTTTGGGGGAAAAATGCTCTCGTGGATCGAGTCAAAAGGCCCACTGACAGGGGCAGAAGGTCCCCCTAAATGGGGTTTTAAAACCGAGGGGATTTTGTAACCCAAATGGCGTTCCACAGGGATCAGTCTTGGGCCCTTTTTTGTTTATTTTAAAAATTTCAATGATCTTGAAAGAGGGAATTACAGTGAATGAGCAAAATTTGCCGAGACACAAAATAGGGAGGATAATGATTCAAACTTAAAATTTAGGGAAAATTAGGAGGAATTAAACAAAAATCTATTTTTGTAAAATGAAAGGTTCAAGAACCGACATGTTTATAAATTAACACATGTGCAACTTTTTTGGGTATCTTTAATTGAGGAAAAATTTCCCCACAGTGGCTTCATTTATTCCATCAAGAGAAACCCTTTAAGAACCGGGGGAGAATGAGGTAATCAGTTTCCCCCCAACCTTGGGGTCGATGTGGTTTTTAGTCCATCAATCTTTTATGACTTAACACATCGACTCCCCAAAGGGTTTAGGGGGCTGAATTTCCTCATTCTCCTCCTGTTTTTCAAGTTTTCTCCTATTAAGGACTGATGAAGCCCCCGGGGTTTTGGCGAAACGTTTCCCCCAAAAAGATACCAAGAGTTGCACATTTTCTAATTTTAAACAAACTCCCATTCTTTTGGGCAAAAGTGGCAAAATGCAGTTCCAAAAGTAATTAAAATGCAAGGTTTTTGAACTTGGGGGTGGCCCCCTAACCCAAATAAATTATAAATTAAATGATGTAGAACTTAGCCTACCGATTTTCGAAAAAGGGCTTGGGGGGGATGGTTTAGCAGCAACCTTTAAAAAAAAACACCCAAAAACCCAAACGTACGTAATAAGGGGAAATGATTTCTGGGGGTTTATATCCAAAAGTGTAAAACAAAAAGAAGTCCAGAGGGCATACTGCCGCTTTTTTACATCCTTTGAAAAGGGCCTTTCCCCCGAATTTTCAGCTCGTTCTGGCTCCGTATTACAAAAAGGGGCATAAAATTTGTTTTTGAAAACAAATTTACGAGGATACTAAATTTAAAACATACAAAACAGAAAACTTTTCCCTTTTGAAGAAAGATTGAAGACCTTAATTTCATTCACTTTTTAACGAAGAATGAGGGGGGACCTGATCGAAGTTATAATGGGAAAATAGGTAATTTAAAAAAGGGATATTAATAAGGTCTTGAGGGTGTCTCTCCAAGAGAGAACCCGCAGTAATGGATTTAAATTAGATAAGTTTAGATTTAGAAAGGACATAGGAAAGTATTGGTTTGGAAATAGGGTAGTTGATGAGTGGAACAGTCTACCTAGTTGGGTTATTGAGGCTAGGACTTTGGGTAGTTTCAAATCTAGGTTGGATAAGTACATGAGTGGGAAGGGTTGGATTTGTGTGGGACTTTCACATCAGAGCTTATTTCTTGGGTAGCATTGAAAATTGGGTTGGGTAAATGTTTTGTTAGTGGGATGAATTGTAAAGGACCTGCCTAGTATGGGCCAGCAGGCCTCCTGCAGTATTCCTCCTTTCTTATGTTCTTATGTAACATTCTCGGCTTGCCGATCATCGACAGCTGGGCCTGACGTCATTCATATTCGGATGTTACAACATTTACATCAGTTAGCCCTTACAGTCCTCTTACAACTCTTCAATCTTATTTGGTCACAAGGAGTTCTTCCCCAGCTGTGGAAATCCACCATTGTTCTCCCTTTCCACAAACCGGGTAATACGGGACATGATGCCTCCCACTATCATCCCATTGCTCATACTAGTGCAGTTTGCAAAGTGATGGAACGTCTGGTAAACCGAAGTTTAATGTGGTATCTAGAGAGACACAACAGCCTCTCCACTAGTCAATATGGCTTTTGTAAGGGCCGTTCTACCATAGACCTCTTACTGTGCTTGGATACGTATGTTCGTAATGCCTTTGCAAAATAACCACTCAGTTATTGCCATATTTTTTTATCTTGAGAAGGCATATGACACAACTTGGAGGTATAATATTTTGGCATAAGCCAACTCCTTAGGTCTCCGAGGCAATCCAGCATCCTTCCTTAAGAACTTCTTAACTGAGAGACATTTCTGTGTTCACGGTAATAATATGCTCTCCCCGGACTTTGTCCAAGCTGAAGGTTTCCCCCAGGGATGTGTTCTGAGCACAACACTTTCCTTGCTATAAATGATTTGGCCTCTTTTCTTCCATTCAATATTTGGTCATCACTCTATTTTGATGACTTCGCTATTGCTTGTGCAGGCGCTGACTGTCATCTCATTACAGTTTCTCTCCAGCATGTGGTCGACCATGTTACCAATTAGGCCACCATGCATGGGTTTAAATTTTCCAGTACTAAAACTCACCAAATTACTTTCACTAGATGCTCTGTCATCTCCGATCATCCTTTGTACCTCAATGGCTCACGTATCCCTGAACGTGATACGGGCAGGTTTCTAGGCCTTCTCTTTTACCGTAGGTCATCCTGGAAACCTCACATTACCTCTCAGAAACCAACTTGTCACAGCCAGTTGAACCTTCTTAAAACTCTTGCTCATCTTTCATGGGGAGCTGATCGTCGAATTCTCCTTCACCTACGTTCAGCCCTCATTTTATCGAAACTTAATTATGGTGACCAGATCTATTCAGCGGCCTCTTCTGCTACTCTCTCTAGCCTTAATCCCATCCATCACCAAGGATTAAGTTAATGCCTAGGTGCTTTTTGCTCTTTCCCTTTTGAGAGCCTCTATGCTGAAGCGAATATTCCATCCTTGTCTGATTGCTATGATGCCCATTGCCTTTGCTACTGTGTTTGCTCTCATGATCTCCATAATCCTTCCATATATAGAATAGTCACCAATGTTAGTAGACATTATTTGTTCGTCGCCCCTGTTTGCTCCATTCCTTTCCTCTTCGCCTACATTCACTCTTGTCTTCCCTTCAGTTAGCACCTTTCTATGTTCATGTAGCATCTCACTTTTCTCTGTCCCACTGGGAAGTTCCAGTTGTTCATGTCTGTTCTTTCTCACTCCCTTGCATGAAAGCCCAACTGCCTATGGTAGTTTCCCTCTCTCTTTTTTTTGACCACTTCCGCTCTCATTCTCATGCCATTGCAGTGTACACAGATGGCTCTAAGTCTTCTGATGGCGTCGGATTTGCGGCAGCATTTCTGGACAGTGTCGTGCGAGGACATTTACTATCCTCGGCTTCCATTTTTACAGCTGAATTGCATGCCATTCTTGCAGCATTTATCCGTATTGCATCTATGCCTGTGTCATCATTTGTAGTTGCCTGTGCTTTACAGGCTATATGAAAATTTGATACACCTCACCCCCTAGTTCTCCGTATCCAACCTTGGTTACGCCGCATCTCTACCAAGCATAAAGATATTGTTTTCTGTTGGGTCCCTGGTCATGTTGATGTACAGGGCAATGAACAGGCAGACACTGTTGCATGGTCAGCAGTACATGACCTACCAGTTTCATATAGAGGTGTTCCATTTACGGACTGTTTTGCTGTAATAGCTACCCACCTTCACATCCATTGGCAACAACGTTGGTCTAATCTGCTCGGTAACAAACTTCAGTCTTTTAAGCCTTGTGTAGGTTACTGGCCGTCTTCTTGTCATCAGTGCCGTGGTTGGGAGACCACTCTCTCCCGTCTTCGCATTGGCCACACTCATCTTACTCATGGGTATCTCATGGAGAGGCACCCTGTTCCTCTCTGTGAGCAGTGTCAAGGTCCAGTATCGATTAGCCACATTCTGTTAGACTTCCCTCTTTATCAACGAGCATGCAGAATTTACCTCCAACGTCGTCTCCTCTCTACTACTCTCTCTTTACCTTCCCTTCTTGCTGTTGGACCCTCCTTTAATCCTGACTCTCTCATTGACTTCTTGACAAATACTGATTACTCCACAAACTCTGAGGATGATAACTTTCTCACTCCCCTCAGCCCTTTCTACCTCAATCTCTTGCTGCCCTCTACCCTTTCAACCATTCCGCTGCCCTGCTGTTATCTGTAACCTATTACTCATCCATCTCCCTTTTGCCACCTGATACCCTCGCTTCCTTCCTGTCCTGCAGCACTGTATAGCCCTTGTGGTTTAGCACTTCTTTATAAAACTGGGATGCTTGAATGTGCGTAGATGTAGTGCAGATGACAAGAAACAGATGATTGCTGATGTTATGAATGAAAAGAAGCTGGATGTCCTGGCCCTAAGCAAAACAAAGCTGAAGGGGGTAGGGAGTTTCGTTGGGGGGAAATAAATGGGATTAAATCTGGAGTATCTGAGAGAGTTAGAGCTAAGGAAGGGGTAGCAGTAATGTTGAAGGATCAATATGGAAGGAAAAAAGAGAATATGAATGTGTAAATTCAAGGATTATGTGGATTAAAATAAAGGTTGGATGCGAGTAATGGTCATAATAAGCGAGTGTGTGCACCTGGAGAAGAGAGGAATGTAGAGGAGAGAGAGAGATTTTGGAGATGTTAAGTGAATGTATAGGAACCTTTGAAACCAAGTGAGAGAGTAATTGTGGTAGGGGACCTGAATGCTAAAGTAGGAGAAACTTTTAGAGATGGTGTGGTAGGTAAGTTTGGGGTGCCAGGTGTAAATGATAATGGGAGCCCTTTGATTGAACTTTGCATAGAAAGGGGTTTTAGTTATAGGTAATACATATTTTAAGAAAAAGAGGATAAATAAGTATAAAAGATATGATGTAGGGCAAAATGACAGTAGTTTGTTAGATTATGAATTGGTAGATAAAAGACTGTTGAGTAGACTTCAGGATGTACATGTTTATAGAGGGGCCACAGATATATCAGATCACTTTTTAGTTGTAGCTACACTGAGAGTAAAAGGTAGATGGGATACAAGGAGAATAGAAGCATCAGGGAAGAGAGAGGTGAAGGTTTATAAACTAAAAGAGGAGGCAGTTAGGGTAAGATATAAACAGCTGTTGGAGGATAGATGGGCTAATGAGAGCATAGGCAATGGGGTCGAAGAGGTATGGGGTAGGTTTAAAAATATAGTGTTATAGTGTTCAGCAGAAGTTTGTGGTTACAGGAAAGTGGGTGCAGGAGGGAAGAGGAGCGATTGGTGGAATGATGATGTAAAGAGAGTAGTAAGGGAGAAAAAGTTAGCATATGAGAAGTTTTTACAAAGTAGAAGTGATGCAAGGAGGGAAGAGTATATGGAGAAAAAGAGAGATGTTAAGAGAGTGCTGAAGCAATGTAAAAAGAGAGCAAATGAGAGAGTGGGTGAGATTTTATCAACAAATTTAGTTGAAAATAAGAAAAAGTTTTGGAGTGAGATTAACAAGTTAAGGAAGCCTAGAGAACAAATGGATTTGTCAGTTAAAAAACAGGGGAGGAGAGTTATTAAATGGAGAGTTAGAGGTATTGGGAAGATGGAGGGAATATTTTGAGGAATTGTTAAACGTTGATGAAGATAGGGAAGCTGTGATTTTTTGTATAGGGCAAGGAGGAATAACATCTTGCAGGAGTGAGGAAGAGCCAGTTGTGAGTGTGGGGGAAGTTCGTGAGGCAGTAGGTAAAATGAAAGGGGGTAAGGCAGCTGGGATTGACGGGATAAAGATAGAAATGTTTAAAGCAGGTGGGGATATAGTTTTGGAGTGGTTGGTGCTATTATTTAATAAATGTATGGAAGAGGGTAAGGTACCTAAGGATTGGCAGAGAGCATGCATAGTTCCTTTGTATAAAGGCAAAGGGGACAAAAGAGAGTGCAAAAATTATAGGGGGATAAGTCTGTTGAGTATACCTGGTGAAGTGTATGGTAGAGTTATTATTGAAAGAATTAAGAGTAAGACGGAGAATAGGACAGCAGATGAACAAGGAGGCTTTAGGAAAGGTATGGGGTGTGTGGACCAGGTGTTTACAGTGAAACATGTAAGTGAACAGTATTTAGATAAGGGTGAAGAGGTTTTTGTGGCATTTATGGATTTGGAAAAGGCGTATGACAGGGTGGATGGGGGGGGCAATGTGGCAGATGTTGCAGGTGTATGGTGTAGGAGGTAGGTTGCTGAAAGCAGTGAAGAGTTTTTACGAGGATAGTGAGGCTCAGGTTAGAGTATGTAGGAAAGAGGGAGATTATTTCCCAGTAAAAGTAGGCCTTAGACAAGGGTGTTTGATGTCACCGTGGTTGTTTAATATATTTATAGATGGGGTTGTAAGAGAAGTAAATGCGAGGGTCTTGGCAAGAGGCGTGGAGTTAAAAGATAAAGAATCACACAAAGTGGGAGTTGTCACAGTTGCTCTTTGCTGATGACACTGTGCTCTTGGGAGATTCTGAAGAGAAGTTGCAGAGGTTGGTGGATGAATTTGGTAGGGTATGCAAAAGAAGAAATTAAAAGTGAATACAGGAAAGAGTAAAGTTATGAGGATAACAAAAAGATTAGGTGATGAAAGATTGGCTATCAGATTGGAGGGAGAGAGAGTATGGAGGAGGTGAATGTATTCAGATATTTGGGAGTGGATGTGTCAGCGGATGGGTCTATGAAAGATGAGGTGAATCATGGAATTGATGAGGGGAAAAGGGTGAGCAGGGCATTTAGGAGTCTGTGGAGACAAAGAACTTTGTCCATGGAGGCAAAGAGGGGAATGTATGAGAGTATAGTTTTACCAATTCTCTTATATGGATGTGAAGCATGGGTGATGAATGTTGCAGCGAGGAGAGGGCTGGAGGCAGTGGAGATGTCATGTCTGAGGGCAATGTGTGGTGTGAATATAATGGAATTCGTAGTTTGGAAGTTAGGAGGAAGTGCGGGATTGTCAAAATTGTTGTCCAGAGGGCTGAGGAAGGGTTGTTGACGTGATTAGGACATGCAGAGAGAATGGAGCGAAACAGAATGACTTCAAGAGTGTATCAGCCTGTAGTGGAAGGAAGGCGGGGTAGGGGTCAGCCTAGGAAAGGTTGGAGGGAGGGGGTAAAGGAGGTTTTGTGTGCGAGAGGCTTGGACTTCCAGTGGGCATGCGTGAGCGTGTTTGATAGGAGTGAATGGAGACAAATGGTTTTTAATACTTGATGTGCTGTTGGAGTGTGAGCAAAGTAACATTTATGAAGTGATTCAGGGAAACCGGCAGGCCGGACTTGAGTCCTGGAGATGGGAAGTACAGTGCCTGCACTCTGAAGGAGGGGTGTTAATGTTGCAGTTTAAAAACTCTAGTGTAAAGCACCCTTCTGGCAAGACAGTAATGGAGTGAATGATGGTGAAAGTTTTTCTTTTTCTGGCCACCCTGCCTTGGTGGGAATCGGCCAGTGTGTCAATAATAATAATAAATAATGGGCATCATTCAGGGGGCACAATACCCACCAGAACAATAAACGATCGCAAAAGGAGCTGTGTTAGTGTCTTTTACTCATGTCACTTAAATCTCTATGCAAGAAAATCACAATGCACTTCTGAAATGTTTCAGTTTCTGCCAATATAATAAGCTACACCCCTCGTACCAGGGTGGCACACCAGCATATTGGCATATTTGTGTATCTGCATACTCTTAGATCTATACACCAGTGTAGAACAGCATGACTCCATAAGGCTCCATGGTAGTAGTGGAGACTGCACAATATAGCAGCAGTTGTGCGTGATTGGTGGAGATGACATTCAACTAACAGTGGTAATGGAATGCGAGGCAGTTTGGACATTTGTTACTGCAACTGCGTGTTGGAAAGCTGTGAGCTGAAAGGTGTGTAGTGAGGTGTAGCGGCGGCGGATCTGCACTGAGCCACCCAAAGCCACCTGCATGCCATGTTACACACTCAGTTTCTATCTCCAACTCTCTCCTTCACAAAACAACACATGAATCATCAGTTCTGTTGATGTACAAACAGAATATTTATTGGACATGAGTAAACATTTTACATAGGCTAGATGGTTTCCGTTACTTTCCTGAATTTAATCAAAGTGACAAGCAACAAGCAAATATTTGATCGCAAAATTACTTTAATTCTACTGTATCAGTTGCAATGAAGGATGCAAGAGAGTGTCAACAGTTACATTACAATGACCACTGATTTGATTTATATTCGCTGCCTGACCACGGTAGTGTGCGGTAGTGCTCTGCACCCCTCTGCTGTTTGTAGGCGAGCGCCCTTGTCAGTTACCTGGCTGCAGTGGTGTGAAGTGGTGCTGTCACACCTCGGCTGACAACTTAGGTGCACAGTGATCGTCAAGATGGCGGTTAGTCTGAGACGAAGGATAAATACTGTAGGCATCGAGCTACTTAAAGGAACGATAACGCCCAGTTCTGCGCAAGTCTTATTGCCAAAGATCATACGGGAGACTTATGGAGTACAAGATAGTGACTTGTATGGTGTAGCATTGAACGGAGGACAACGAATTTTCGTCAAACTGCTATCAGCAACGGTTTATGAATCGTTAGTCACCAGGTTTCAGGACGTGAGTCTTAACGTCACACCAGCTGTCACTGTAAGAATGATAGATGTTTCACGGTATTATACGTGGATCAAGTTACGCAACGTTCCTTTTGAGGCGGACGAGGCGGATATAAGGAAAGTTTTGAGAAGTATGGGACGGTGCATTATGCTCAACATGGTACGTGGGCGGCAGGAGCCTATGCTGGTTTTCCAGAGGGTTCTTTCAACCTCAAAATGACTTTGAGGCACCCAATACCATCCTATGTGTACCTACAAGATTTCAGGACGCAGGTAATGGTAATGTACCCAGGACAACGACGTACGTGCCGCCTATGTGGTGAGTATGATCACATAGCGGCGACCTGTGACAAGTAAGACATGTGCCTGGACCTGTGGTGGACGTCGCAGCCCCTGCTTCAAAGGTGGCAGGTGAGGAACAAACATCGGATGGAGGGCGTGGTGTTTTGTGGAGCGAGATAGTGGATCGGCACACAGGACTGGTGGTGAGTTGGAGTCCCGCCCCCAACTGCCTGATCAGGTGTCGTCTCCTGTGGATAAGGAGGAGCAGCAAGTACAAGAGAAAGTTCTTGAGATTGAGGAGGAATTGGTGGAGGTGTTGAAGACGTTGTCACCACCAGAGAGGGATGTTACATCTGAGCGTGGTGTCATTGGAGAATCGTCGCTTCCAGAAAGTCTGAGACATGATAATTTGGGAGGTGATGGTGGTTTGGAGTCGTCCATTGACTCATTAAACCATTCTCAGGTGGAGGTGGAGGTTCATCGAGAGGTAACATCTGACCAAGATATGTGTAACATGACTGTCACGAGAAAGAGGGCGGCTACATCAGATTCTGATGACGTCCTTACGCCTGCACAAAGGCCTGGGAAACAGACTGAGGTGAAGTGTGAAGGTAGTGGTGTAGGTGGTGGTAGCCATGATAGGAGGCACCGAAAGAAGGGGGGAAGGAAAGAGAGCACTCTGAAGGTGTTGAACATAAATTCAAGCTCTGGAGTTGTAAAGAGTGATGAGAGGAAGCAGGGGTGGAAACTTTAATAGGCCTTAGGTGTATGTCTGTAAATGTTAATGGGTTATGTAGCGGTATGAAGAGAGATTGGTTTCGTAATTTTCTGAATAAATCTAGAGTGGATGTTGTGTTCCTGCAGGAGCACAATTTCAAAGAGGGTAGGGTGTTGGAGGTGGCAGGATTTCGGTAGTTACCCTGCCATCTCCCCGTCTAAAAGGTGGTGTGGGAAATATTTAAATAAGGGAGACGAGCCCGTTGTTTTGCAGAGAGCGAGGGAGAGGGGGAGGGAGGGTGTTGCATGAGATGGGTGGTGGATGGGTAAACGTGTGTCTTTTGTGAGTGTGTATGCGCCGGCAGAAAAATAACATAAAGGTAAAGAATGATTTTGTGTGTGAGGATCTTGTGTTTTTCTTAAGTGCACTGCCAGAGGTGGCGATAGTTGGTGGGGACTGGAATAGTGTAATCAGGGTGGCTGATGTGGACCCAAGAGGGGCTGGATATATGTCTGTGGCTCTTAGGGATTTATTAAGGGATGTTAGGTTACGTGATGCCTTTGGGGGAGCGGTGTGGGAGACTGAATATACGTTTGTTAGGAGTGGTTATGCTGCGAGACTAGATAGAGTGTACCTTTCTCAGGGAGTGGACGTGAAATCTTTCAGTACTGTTGAGGCTACAATGTCAGATCATAGGGCAGTGGTGGTGGAGGTTGGGTGGGGGACGCTCGCGGACATATATTTAATTTCCAATAACTTCTATATAAGTGTGTTAGGTGATGAGGAGGGGTTGGAGGGGTTTTCAGTCCTATGGAGGGAGCTTAGTGTGGAAGAACAGGGAGTGGATGACATTGTGACATGGTGGGATAGTGTCGCAAAGGAAAGGATTAGAAAGTTTTATGTGAGAGAAGGAAAACATATTAATAATTTAAAATATGGACTGGCTAACTATTTAGAGGATAGGTTAAGAGGTTGCTATGGGCGGGGGTGGGTGGGAATAATTTTCCTATGGATGAAATAGCTGAAATAAAGGGAGGTTGAGGGTGTTGCAAAATGAAAGGTTTCAAGCTGTAAGTGATGCAGGCAGGGTGGAGGAGTGCTTGGGCGACAAGCCGTCAGCGTGTGTTTTTGCGGAATCAAAAGCAAAGGCAGGCGCTGACGGCTATACCATGTTTAGAGAGGTAACCGGAGATGGTTGGGAATTATAGAGTAGGGCAGGAGATACGAACCACGAAAGGGATGTGTGCGTATGCAGAGGCTTGGTACGAGAAGTACTGGAACAGTGGCGGGGTGGGTGATAGGGGCATTGGACAAGGTGTGTACGTATGTGACGTGTAATTTAGGAAATAGTGATCGAAAGGCTTAGGTGGGACGATTACGGCAGAGGAAAATAGAGAATGCGTTAAGGGAATGAGGAAGGGAAAGCTCCCGGTATTGATGGTCTCCCGGTAGAATTTATTTACAACATTGGGCGATTGATAAAGGAATTTATAGTTAGGTTATTTAATAGTATGAAGGAGAAGGGTAAGTTGGGGGAGAAGCAGGAAACAGCAGTAGTAGTGTTGGTCCCGAAGGTCAAGGGGCAGCCCACCCTTCGGGAGTACCGAGCCATATCACTGATGTGTGCAGACTATAAGGTGTTTGCAAAAATTTTAGGTAATAGGTCAAATGTGTAGTGGAGAGGGTGGTGTCAAAATCTCAGTTCGGGTTGCCGGGAAGGTCGATGATTGAAGGACATGGGATACTGAGAAGTTTTGTGGAAGCTAAGGGTGGGGTGGGGGGCGGCTTGTTGGCTCTAGACTGGCAGGGAGCATATGATAGAGTGGAAAGGGGAGCTTATGCAGGTTTATACTTAGGAGACAGGGTTTTAGGGGAGGAAATAGTTGAGTGGGTAAAATACGTTGTACAAGGGGGCGAAAATGAGGATACAGATTAATGGGTGTATGGGGAGGGAAATTGCAATGGGAAGAGGCCTTAGACAGGGATGCCCCATGTCCCAAATATTGTTTGTGTGTTTCCAGGACCCCTTTTATAGAATGGTTGACCGTAGCTTATGTACGCCATGTGAGGAAGTGTGGGGGGTGGGAGGGGGCCTGGCCGGGGTTAATTGGATATGTTGACGACACCACTGTTCTCATTCGTGCAGGAATGTCAATGAGTGTTGGACGAGGTGGTGCAATTATTTGGAAGTGCCACGGGTATGCAGGTAAATAGTGCGAAGTCAAGGTGCATGGGGTTGGGTTCTTGGGTGGGGGGTGTGGGGGGGAGATGTAATGTTGTTAAAGAATGGGCGGTGTCTTTAAAGATTTGTGGTATTATTTATAGGGATGACATGGTGGCGGCGCGGGAGGAAAATTCGGATAGGTTATTGGAAAGGATCGTGGGGCGTCTAGGTGTTCTGAGACCCCAGCACCTAACTCTGATACAGCGAGTGATAGTCGTGAACATTTTATTGTATAGTAAGGTTTGGTATGTTGCAGCTGTGTTCCCAATTACAGGGACAGCGATTGGCAATATAAACACAAATGCAGTATAATGTGATCCTTTATTGACTACGTTTCGCCCACACAGTGGGCTTTTTCAAGTCACAAACAGAACTACCTGGGGTGGAAGGAACGCGAGTATTTATAGTCCGGCTGAGGTCAGGTGAAGAATGCTGCATCTGATGATGTACCGAGTTGGGTTGTAGAGTCTAAAAACTTGGGTAGCTTGGAAAGGAGACTGGACAAGTTTGTGAGCAGACCTTCTACAGTGTTCTTATGTGGGATAGCATAGAAGGTCTGCTCACAAACTTGTCCAGTCTCCTTTCCAAGCTACCCAAGTTTTTAGACTCTACAACCCAACTCGGTACATCATCAGATGCAGCATTCTTCACCTGACCTCAGCCGGACTATAAATACTCGCGTTCCTTCCACCCCAGGTAGTTCTGTTTGTGACTTGAAAAAGCCCACTGTGTGGGCGAAACGTAGTCAATAAAGGATCACATTATACTGCATTTGTGTTTATATTGCCATTGTGTCGGTATTTTATACCATTTATTTCCAGGGACAGCGATTGCGGGGATACTGAGACGGGTGTACAAATTTTTATGGGGTTCACGTTGTGATTGGTTATGGAGGGAGGTTGTAATGTTACCTGTAAGTCAGGGTGGGTTGGGGTTGTTGGATTTGAGACGGGGGGCTAAATGTGTGTTTATTAAATGGGAAGTGTTGCGTAAGGGTGTGAACGCAGGGCGTTTGGGAAGGATACACGACAGGCTGGGTATGTGGTATCGAGGAATGGAGTTGAGGAATGTGAAATAGTTTGAGGGCTGTATGTTGGTTAGGAACTGAGAAAGGTTCGTATAAGGTTTGTGTAGGTTACTTGTAGTAGGTGCGTTGTCCCAGTTGAGGGTTTGTTCCCCATGTAATGCGTGGAAGAGTATTTGGTTTAGATTTAGTAAATTGAAGTTAAAACCTCGGCGCGTGAGGTGATGTTTCGTTTCTGCATGGGATCCTTCCGTCTGGTGAATATTACGAAACAGGCAGGTTGTAGAGGGTGGGGGTGTGTATCTGTGGAGGGGATAGAACAGCGTTCCATGTAGTTACTTTTGTGAAGGGCTAGAGGAGTTAGGTGCGGTTAAGTAGTTGGTACAGAGGGTGGGGGCGTGGGTGTCGGTTTGCGTGCTCAAGTCTAGATATGGGTGGGTTAGACGAGGGTGTCATAAGAGCTTAGATTTATAATCATGGTAGATATATATATGTCGTGGGTGATGAGGGGAGAGGGATAGTGTGGAGAGAAGAAAGGTTCTTGCGGTAACGTTCTATCGTACGAGTGTCGTAACAAAGATTGTATGGGGGAGGGGGGTATCAGCTTTCTCAGAGGGGTATAGAATGCTAACGTTAAGGGATTCTCGTAAATCTGTGATTGGAAATGGTGAGTGAAGGGGTTTTCATAGGTTGGAGGGAGTCAGGGGGCAACAGCGGGCTCGCCTCCCTGGGGGGGAGTCGTTGAGAGTGTTTGTGAATGTGGGTTTGAATGGTTTCCTGGTTTTCATTGGGACTTTATGGCATCCAAGTGTGGATGTAGAGCTCAAGGTCTCGTTATGGTAGATATAACACTTTTCAGAATGTAGGTATAATATAGTAGATTTTTTATGTATAATTAATGATGTGTATCAGTCTTGTATAACATGATTCTTGAAAATAAGTTATTTGCGAACATGAAGTGTGTTTTAGTTTGTATTTAATGTTACGTGCGGGTTTTAGCACGATGAGATATACTTATATACTGTTTTGCTTTGTGCATACAGTGCATCTGATTAATGTGATTTGTGAAAATTGTGTGTGTACGTGTGTGTGTGTGTGTGTGTGTGTGGTGTGTGTGTGTGTGTGTGTGGTGTGTGTGTGTGTGTGTGTGTATATATATATAAATATATATCTCTTTCTCATTGTATTGAGCCTTGTCATGGTCAAGACGTTATGGAATACTTTAAATGCATGATTGATTCTTTTAAAGTTTATAATTTGGTCTTACCCTGATACCGTTTGGTGTTCAATGCAAGTTCTTGATGTTAAGTTTTAGTCTGTATGGTATACAGACATATCTATGACAGTTTAGTGACGTAGTCCATTTGTCTGAAATTTGTATATGGTGATTGTAACAGTTATAGAGCTTGTTATGTGTTCTAAGCTGTATTCTTTTCTGTTTATTTGTATGTTGGGATATGTTCAGCTGTATTGTTAGGGATAAGTATGTAGATTATCTAGTCAGATTATGATGTTAGGTTTTGTTTTTTTGATTAATGTGAAGGATGGGATTTAACTGATATAACTTCTTTGTATATTTTATGTTCAAGTGTATTGAACCTTTGTCAGATGTCATTTATATGTAAAATTTATATATATGCAAGGTTTTGTATATATGTCAATTCATGACCCTGTGACATGGAATTTTGTTTTTAGTTATGTTCTTGATGTAAGTTTTTGTTGTAATATCTTGCGAGCATGTAGGTACAATCCGTTTGTCAGTTAATTTGATTAGGTTCCATACTGTTTCTTTATTTTTATGTTAAACTGTATTGGTTTTAAATAAAATATAAAAAAAAATTTGATTTATACTAATTAAGTATGGCTGGATTCTGAGAGACCACACAATTCTAGC
Source organism: Cherax quadricarinatus (assembly GCF_026875155.1). Lineage (NCBI taxonomy): Eukaryota > Metazoa > Arthropoda > Malacostraca > Decapoda > Parastacidae > Cherax > Cherax quadricarinatus. The sequence goes on along the minus strand of NC_069482.1, from coordinate 117,362 downwards.
ATTTTTAGACTTCACTGAGTTCACATATGTGAGTGGATTGTGGTCTGAAAATACAGTAATTTTAATTTGAGAGGTGCCCAAATACACATCAAAATGCTCCAACGACACCACTAGACCTAATGCCTCTTTCTTAATCGTGGCATAGTTTTCTGGTGGCATTTCAGTTTAGATGAGTAGTAACATACAGGATGGAGTATGTCAGTGGATGGTGACTTTTGGAGCAGCACAACACCCACTGCATAACCACTCACATCTATATGTAGGAAAAGGGAATGACAAAGCAGCATTACATAAGCCGAATGAAATGACAAGATAGATGAACAATCCATCTTGAACAGTGAAAGCAGATATTTCCTGAGCATGCTCGGTAAGTTGGACTTGAGAATATCCTGGAAGGATATCTAAACGGCGATGAAATGGAGGTAAGGCTTATTCATCTATAGTTCAAAAATAAGGACCTGTCACCTGCTTTGTAAATAGGTATTACATTTGCCATTTTCCTCTTGTCTGGCACTATGCCAGTATGTAGTGATATGTTGAAAAGATTAGCCAAAGGTATGCTAAGTTCCTCTTTACATTCCTTGAAAACCCTTGTAAACAGTTCATCAGGACCTGGGGATTGGTCCAGTTTTAATTTCTCTATTTGTCTGATGACCATGTCACTAGTTACCTTAATCGTGCATAGTTTATTATTGTCCTGTTCTACATAATTTATTATTTCTGGAATTTTGCTAGTATCTTCCTGCATAAAAACTGAGAGGAAATAAGTTAAAAATTTCACACATTTCCTTATCACTGTTAGTGATCTGACCTGAGTTACTTTTGAGTGGGTCTATCTTGTCTCTAATCTTACTTCTGTATACCTGAAAAATTCCTTTTGGGTTAATTTTCAATTCTTTTGCAACTTTAACCTCATAATCTCTTTTTGCTTTTCTTAGTCTCTTTTTATCTCTCTCTTTAATTGAATATATTGATTTCTTAACTGCCCATCCCCTTTTGATACTCCTATATCTGCCTCACTTTTGACCAAGCAGATAAAGTTGATTCGCTGCCTGACCACGGTCGAGTGAGGTTGTGCGCTGCACCCCTCTGCTGTTTCAGGCGAGCTACCTTGTATCAACATGGCGCTGAGTGTGAGGCGCGTAAATACCATTGGTATTGAGCTGCTTCGTGGGGCGATTTCACCCTCTTCAGTGCAAGTCTTACTCCCAACAATCATTAGGGAGACCTATGGAATCCAGGACGATGAGGTGTATGGTGTAGCCCTGAATGGGGCTTATAGAATCTTCGTCAAATTGAATTCCACGTCCGTGTATGAGTCTTTGGTGACGAGATTCCAAGACGTGAGTCTTGACGCTACTCCAGCTGTGAAGGTGCGTTTGATCGACGTATCTCGCCACTTTACGTGGGTTAGATTCGTAATGTCCCATTTGAGGCAGATGAGGCTGACGTAAGGAGTGTTTTTGAGACATATGGGACCGTACATCTGGCACAAAAGGGCAAGTGGACGGCAGGTGCTTACATGGGACGTCCGGAGGGTACCTTTTCCCTGAAGATGACTCTGAGACATCCCATACCGTCTTACGTCGTGTTGGGTGGTGGATGGGGCAGAGGGTTTCTTTTGTAAGTGTGTATGCACCAGCAGAAAATGATGTGAGGGTAAAAAGGGATTTTGTTTGTGAAGAACTAGTTTTCTTCTTACGTGGGTTACCTACAGTGGCCGTCGTTGGTGGAGACTGGAACTGCGTTATTAGGAGGGCTGACGTGGAACCAAAAGGGGCGGGGGGG
>NC_069482.1:98320-115074 GCF_026875155.1 Cherax quadricarinatus | reverse complement strand
AAGAGACTACATAAGTGTCAGGGGCCCGAGACTGTTCAACTGCCTCCCGGCACACATAAGGGGGATTACCAACAGACCCCTGGCAGTCTTCAAGCTTGCACTGGACAAGCACCTAAAGCCCAGCTCCTGATCAGCCGGGCTGTGGCTCGTACGTTGGTTTGCATGCAGCCAGCAGCAACAGCCTGGTTGATCAGGCTCTGATCCACCAGGAGGCCTGGTCACAGACCGGGCCGCGGGGGCGTTGACCCCCGAAACTCTCTCCAGGTAAACTCCAGGTATACGTTTTGGAAGGTCATTGATGTATATGAGGAAGAGCAGGGGACCAAGGACACTTCCCTGCGGAACTCCAGTATCAAGTGGCCGTGTTGCTGATGCTGTGTCTTTAATGGTGACGTAACTGATACCTATTAATAATGTAAGATTTGAAATAAGCAAGCGCATGGCCTCTTATACCGTAGTGGTCAAGTTTGTGGAGTAGGATTTCGTGGTTTACTGTGTCAAAATCTTTTCTTAGGTCAATAAAAATTCCTAGTGGATATTCCTTATTTTTCCAATGCTGTGTAAAGCAGATCTAGCATTTTTATGATTGCATCATTAGTGCTTTTATTTTTCCTGAATCCAAACTGGCAGGGTTGAGTATGTTTTGAGCCGTTATAAATGAATACAGTCTCCTGTGCACGAGTTTCTCAAGATTTTGGATAGCAATGGTAAGTTAGATATTGGCCTATAGTTGTTTAAGTCTGTAGGGTCACCACCTTTATGTATTGGTGTAACCCTTGGGTGCAGGAGCTGGCAGATTTTCCAGACAGTGGTCAATTCTTTAACAGCTGTTCCTGGAATTGCTGGGATGTTGCATCCGGAGGCTTGTAGACTACCACAATGACTAGATTTTGGTTCTCGATCTTTACTGCTAAAACTTCCACCACATCATTTGAGGCATTTAGCAGTTCTGTGCAAACAAGTGACTCTGCAATGTACAGGCCAACCCCTTCCTCCTTTTGCCTGTTCACTCTGTCGCATCTGTATAGGTTGTAACATGGGATCCATATTTCGTTGTCCAAGTGATCCTTTATGTCAGTCTCAGTGAAAGCCGTGAACATTGCCTTTGCCACTGCAAGCAGTCCACGGATGAAAGGTATTTTGTTGTTTTTTGCTGGCTTTAGACCCTGTATATTTGCAAAGAAGAATGTCATCAGACTGGTGGTATTGTTGGTACTGGGGGGGATTTTTTTCCGGCATTAGTATCTGTATCTGTTGGTTTGGAGTGGAGGCCATCGACTGTGGTTCCACTCCAGGAATGACTGGATTTGGTGTACGATTTCTGCCATTTCCTGCCAGTTTTTTTTTCCTTCCTGGCACTAAAAAACCTCTCCCTCTTGAGTGACTGTGGCTACCCAGGTTTTCCCATGGCCTGGATGTTTTGTATCTTTTTGTCCCCTTTAGATGGTGTGCCTGGCAATTTAAGTTATAGCACAGTCTTTCCTGTACTGAAGATTAACACATTTCAGGGTGAAAAAACTTACAGGAAGGGAGTTTGCATTTTCCTGTTGTCATATGGGCACGGCATTTTCTAGGGTGGTCATAGTTGCACGTCCTATCTGTTTTTCCAGATTTCCCATGCCTGCAGATACCAAGTGCATAGTATGTGCACAGTATGGTGCATGTTTACCTGTCTGATTCCTATCCTCGCTAGCACCAACAATGGGGCTCCCACCAGTTGTTTTTGGTAATATATCCTCACTATTGCTAGTGGAGTCTTCTTGTTTGCTATTTCCTGTGGTATTTCTAGTTTGTAATATTGGTTTTATCTTATCTTTGACTACACTTGATTCCCCACTATGGCTCCTGTCTCCCATGAGGTCATTTATATGCATTCCTTCCTGCGTATAATTCCCGACTACCTGGACAAAATCTCCAGCTTCACCAATACTGTCTCCCAGGACAGTACCACCAGCTTCACCATTACTGTCTCCCAGGACAGTTCCTCCAGCTTCACCATTACTGTCTCCCAGGACAGCACCTCCAGCTTCACCATTACTGTCTCCCAGGACAGCACTATCAGCCCCACATTTACTGACTACCAGGACATCACCTCCAGACTTTCAGTTTCTGACTACATGGCCAGTATCAAGGGCAGTATCATTCAGCCCAGACTTTTTATGTTCCCATCTGTTATAGAAAGCTTCCAGGTTGTCTATGAAAGCAGCTTTGATGTTATCCTCTTTTAATACCCTTGTGATTTTAGTCCACAGATTTATCTCATTTGGGCATACCCAAAAACACTTCCCTGTTTTAATATTGCTTGTAGCTAGTTCTTGGATATCTGCACAAGGGGCGTGACACCAATTTCCACAAAAATGACAATTTATCCATGTGGAAGCCAGTTTATTTGATTGACTGCAGACTACACAGATCTGCATAATGATTTGAATGGTTGATCACTTGCCATATTATGGCCTATTTTTTTCATTCTAGAGTATATATTTATGTTGTAGGTCAATATGACATATAACATAAATATTTAAACATGAAATTTACATCGTCAGTTTGATTTCTCACATAATTAGTTATATCTTATATATCACCCCTTATCTACTAACTCATTACTAATATCGTCACATAACACATGCTTACATTCCTTACATCTTCCTAACTTTAAAACAAAAAATAATAATACAACCTCTTAACAGACATGATAGTACAAAAACTTTCATATTCCTTAACTCACTAATGTTGGTCTAAACTGATTAAAAGGAACACAAAAGACAAACTTTGTCATACACAAAGTTATGACAATATTACAGCGGCTTTTTGTTCATGATAAGCCCCCCTGTCCTTAGTGACTACACTTAACCAAATTTTATAACATAATCAAGTTCTGCATGAACATGAGATACCACCAGTCCACATTAATATTTTTGTCCTGTTTCCTGACGAACCTACCTAACCTAACCTAACATTAATATTTCTTGCGAGCACTCTTCCCCCCCTCCCCCCTCTAAAGACCAGTCCACCCCAACCCATACTAGGCTAAATCACGAAACCCTCCACTGTCATACCCCTATACAAAACGGGAAAATCCAAAGCCCACCTATTCCCATTCACAATCACATTATTACACCTAGACTGTAAAACCAAATTCGTACCTCCTCTATTTTTTGCACATAAAATACACTACATGATAGGCTGTCTCTTGCTCCCCACGCAAAACACAACCTGGAGATTGCAAAATTCGCATCCTCTACAATCTAACTTTAATGGGCAATATCCCATGTAGAAAACGATACAATGTTTCCCTCACCCTCGACTGCAACCTTAACTTACATAATTCCCCCCCCTTTCCATATACTTTTCCAATCATACATCGGAAAAAACTTTCTCTCCCTCCACCACATCATTTCTTCTGCCCAAGTTCCCCAAAACACACACTTTCACACTACTTGGATCTCTAACCTGTAATAAGTCCCTCAACATACCCATGCACACCTGTAAATCCCTACCTTCCTCACCACTGCCTCACTTCAGCCATCACTGCCAGTACCCTAGCTCCTCATTCCTCCCCCCTGTAACCTAAGATAACATTGATTCTCATACGTACCCATCAACCTGTTCTCCAAAGGAATTAACCCTAAACCTCCCATCATTATTGAATTCATCACTACGGTTTGCCGCAACCATTGGCAACCATATCTTCAGACAAACCTCATTGCTTACTGTTGCAATCTCCTTACATCTTCCAGCATGAAAGGGTATGCCACCGCCACATGCCACAATTTTTGATATATAAGTGTGTTAAACCACAATGACCCTCTGTAATAAAGTCAAACCATTCACTCTTATACCACCCAACCTATGTAACGCCCCTTGCATGACCCTATTGGAATTAGCTTCTCTTGCCCCCTTTTCAGCCCCCTTATATACCACTCCACAAATTTTTACCTGCTCTACCACCTTCCAACCATACCTAGTCCCCATTCCCCCACCCACCCACGCTCCTACCTTCAAGAATTTCGACTTTACACCATTAACACAAACCTGTCGCTCCACTAAAAATATCTACGATTCTGCTAACACTATATGACCCCTCCTCTCTCCCCACTAAAACAGTCCTATCATCTACATAACCTACTATACCCATCGCACTCCTATTCCTTACCACCCCTTCACTCACCCCTACATTTATCAACCTATATAATGGATCCTGCAAGCATGCAAACAGTATCTGGGACAATGGGCAACCCTGCCTCAGACCCTGGTCCATACTAACCATCGTCCCCATCTTACCATTTATTTGCACTCATACCCTAGCACCTCTGTAGTGTTTCCGTCCACTTCACGATCTCCTCCCCAAATCCCATCTCCACAATAATCATCCATAAAGACTCTCTACACAATCATAGCCACTTTCCAATCCAGTGCTATAACCCCTCCCCCACCCATCCTACGTTCCTCTGTATAGTCCATGATCCTCCCCATGTCCACTATACATTGACCTGCCTGGCACACCCTTTTGTCCCTCATCAATTACCTTCCTATAACCCTACATAATCTATTACCCAAAACTTTAGCGAACAACTTATAATCCCCACACATTAAAGACAATACCCTATAATCCTGTATGCTACTTTGTACCTCTTCCTGTGGTACCAGAACGACAACCCCTGTCCTCAGCATCACACTCATACACCCCATCTCCTTCATCACATTCAGTAATTTCACCAAGAATTCCTTCATAAACTCCCAGTTTTTTTAATTAAAAATCATTCGGTATCCCATCTAACTCAGGTGAATTTCCCCACTCTCATCCTTTTAAAGCCATCCAAACTTCCTCTTCATAAATGGGTCCCCTCAATAATTGCCCTATCTTTCAGCCCCAGATTCCTTTGGACCCCTTCTTCTAGAATCACCCTAATTCCCCGTCTCATATAATTCTCAAACCATGCATCAGCAAAACCACTCATTCTGCCCGTTGTATCCAACCTTTGGCCCATTTTATACCCCCCACATCTGTATGTACATCCAACTTCATCATGGTCATTATCCTCTGCTCTTGCCTGTCCTCAAAATGCATGCCGATGGCTTATCCCCTCATAAAACATCATCCAAGCCACCCCTCACTCTCTCACAATCAAACCTTTCATTCTGCAATTCCTGCAATCTCGTTTTTATTCCTCCTGTCTCATCCACAGGATATTTCTCACCACTGCCCTCATAACACTTTTTCAACTGCCCTTCCAGATACCTCTACAATCTGTACTTCCATTGACTTACTTCGCTACCCTTCTTTATGTAAAAATCACGTATTCCAGTCTTAGCATATTCCACCATCCTAGTATATCACTTTCCCTTCTTCCATATGAGACCATGCTTGTATCCATCACTCAACAAAACTATCACCATTCTCCTTCCCCTCTAACAAACTCACATTAAGTTTCCAGTAACCCGGATAATGCCTCGGTAATCTTCCCCACCCACATCTGCCACCACCCCTCCATGATCTGAAAACATGAGATTCATAACTTCTGTTTTGGCAACCATCATCCCTGGTGCAACATATATACAGTCCAACCATGCTGCATACCTGCATGCACATATGTGTGCACCACCTTTCACCTCTCCCCCCCCACAATGTGCACCAATCCTGCTACCCCTAAAACTTCCCTCAAAACACCTAGAACACACCCAGCACCCCTTGGCTCAACATCTTTCCAAAGAATCACACTATTCCAATCCCTTCCTAACAAAGCATATACATGCAACCCCCACATGCGATATATTAAGGTACCCCTGGCAAACTCCTCTTTTACAGGCCTATTACTATCCGCCGGCATATACACACTCACAGCACACATCCTCTCTCCACCCAATGTCCCATCCACCATCACTACTCTCCTCTCCCCCCCCCCTTCTTCCCAATGTAAAATTTTAAAAGGACTGGCCTGAGATATTAAAACAGTTGCACCTGCCTCACACTTCCCCGTATACCCTGCAAACACATGATACCGATCCACTAACAATTCTCGTCCATACATATAATTATGATCCTGTAGAAATATAACCTTGATGTTGTGTCTCCTCAAAAATTCATGAAACCATCTGCATTTTACGTTGGCCCTTACGCCATTCACATTTAATGTTAAACACTTAAAAATCCTATTGGGGGCTTACCTTTCGACCTTAGACCTTGTTTTTCCTTATGCCTCTGTTCACTCTACTTATCACTATCCCATTTTCTAGCCTCACCTTTCCCCTGTCCCTTCCCCCCCCTCCCATGACTTTTCTTGACACTACTACCTACGGTTTTTTACCCGGTCTCTGGGCCGGTGTCGGGACATCATCACTGTCAGGACATCATCACTGTCAGATGTACCAGCCTCTCTCTTACGAGATTCACCTGTTATTTGCACGTCCTCATCGACACCCTCCTCCCTGTGCACCTCAACCTCCGTCTCACATACCCTCAGTGACATCTCTTGTCTGCTACCTTCATTACCTATGTCACATATTCTGCCCTCCACAGATTCTCCATTGTTATGCAGGGTTCTGCATGACATCGTAATGTACATATAGTGGAGAAGTGTGCCATAATAGTATGAATATTATAATTGTAAAGAATAATTTTATAATTGATAATATGCATTTGGGGGTACTGTAAAGTACTCTAACTGTAATTATAAAGAAATTCTGTTAATTATTTATTTCCAAGGATGTTTGGGTACGCGGAGTAAGCGTGGTTGGGGGTCACGTGATGTTAGCATGGGGTGTAGAGGCTGGCGTCAGAGATGCTGCGTATTTAAGATAAGTTTGTAGTTGTGCAACTCATTTAGTTTATCTAACTCAAGCCATAGACTCTCATATGGCTTACCTGTATGTTCACCCAGGCTCTGACATGGTCAGGGTGCTGTGGGAGGAGTGAGGAAATAAGAAATGAGGTTGGGAGTGGAGTAGAGTGGGCCTGGCACTGACTAGGCATAGTGGTTATGGTGGCTGGACCTCAAGCCAGCTGTTGCTTGTGTACCCTCATTTGGGAGTTTAGGATTAAGGTGCTTCTGTTATGTTATGTTATGTTGACTAAATAGATATATTTTCCTAATTGTGATTTTTGCCTAACCCTCTGTTACCCAACCCCTTTAAGTAACCATACTAGTTTAGCGCTTTCACATACTAGTTTAGCGCTTTCTGTTTTGACTGGGATAGCCCTGGGTGGCATGTTTGGGCTTGAGATGTGAGTAACTTTTACCTTTGCCCTTAGACCAGGCTCAAGCCCCCAGCTATCCCACATTTTTGCATAACATGGAGGCCTGTGAGGGAAAAGTTCAATAGATATGAGTAGCGATATAGAAACAATAGTTTCATTGCCGGCTCCTTGTTAAGGTATGGTAAGTCCAGCTCCCGCTATCCCCCCCCCTTTTTCCCCCCTCCCCGAAAGTGATAGTTTGCTTGCCGGCTACTTGTTAAGGTAAGGTAAGTCTAGCTCCCGCTATTCCCGCCTTTTTTTCCCCCCCAACCCGAAAGTGATAGCTTGATTGCCGGCTGCTTGTTAAGGTAAGGTCAGTCTAGCTCCCGCTATCCCTTCCCCTCCTTCTTCCCCCCCCCTCCCGAAAGGTGACGTGTGGGGCTCCGGTCCATCTTAGTTGTTCCAAGTCAATGCAGAGAGACTGTTCTTAAAATGGCTCATGACCTACCAGTGGCCGGACACTTCTCGCATCGTAAAACCTTAAATAAAATTAGGGAAACCGATTTTTGGCCAAAAATGTCCTCAGATATCACTACCTATTGTAGATCGTGTAAAGTTTGCCAACTGTCATCCTCCCGAGGTACCAGGCGAGTACCTATGGTAAAAATGCCAGTCTTTATGGTACCTTTTGAAAGAGTAGCTATTGACATCGTTGGTCCTTTATCTCCTCTTTCATCTGGGGGACATAGATATATATTAACATTAGTTGATTATGCTTCGAGTTTCCCTGAAGCCATACCCTTAAATACCGTAACCACTACAGAGGTGGCTGAAGCCCTTTTGTCCATCTTCTCCAGAGTGGGCATCCCTAGAGAAATTTTGTCTGATCGTGGGACACAATTCACATCTGACTTAATGCAACATCTCTACCAACTTCTGGGAGTGAAGCCTCTCTTCATAACACCATATCATCCCAGCTGTAATGGGAGGATTGAGCGCCAGCATTCGATTCTAAAGTCCATTTTAAGGAAACTTTGCTCCCTTAAACCTAAGGAGTGGCATCGTTACCTACCCTGTGATTTGTTTGCCATGAGGGAAGTTCCCAGTGACTTTCTGGGGTTTTCACCTTTTGAACTTCTCTATGGTAGACAGGCCAGAGGCCCATTGTCCATCCTTCATGACTTATGGACTAATGAGGAGGTGAGTGCTGAGGTTCTGTCTTCTTAGCAGTTTTTCTTTGACCTTAGATCCAAACTTGAGGAGACCTCTGACATAGTTTCGAAAAACCTAAGCTTGTCAATGGACCAGTACAAAACCTATTTTGATTCCAAAAGTCAGAGGAGAAGTTTTAAAGTAGGGGATGAAGTTCTTGTACTCTTGCCTATCAAGTCAAATAAATTATTAGTAGCATGGAAAGGTCCATATAAAGTATTAAAAATTTGTGGGAAAGTTGACTACCTCATAGAAGTCAAGGGGAAACCTAAGCTTTATCATATCAACATCCTTAAGAAATATTACCGAAGAAATTCGGTAAACTGCCTTAATAACTTTGACTTAATTTTTCCACATGAACTTGATAAGACAACTGAAGAATGTAAGGTGTGCGTAATTGACACCTCTAACTTAGACTATGATGAAGAACTACATGACTTGGTGACTCTTGACCACTCGGACGCAACCAACATTAATATTAATGAATCTTTGGATGACCATAAGAGACATAAACTACTTTAATGTGTGAGTAACTTTTCAGACGTCTTTACTGATATTCCAGGTGTTACCTCCACGGTAGTCCATAAGATTGACTTAGTGACAGACAATCCTATCAAACGAAAATTATACCCAGTTCCAGTTCACCTTAGGGATGCATTTGACGGAGAGGTAGATAAATAATTAAATCTAAAGATCATTGAACCTTCAGTATCTGTATATTGCTCACCAGTAGTCATGGTTAAGAAGGAGGATAATTCATATAGACTTGCTATTGACTTCAGAGGCCTTAATGCTATAACTCGGTGGGATGCTGAGCGTATGCCCTTAATAGATAGTGATCTACACAAATTTTATGACGCTTCCTTCATTTCAGAGATTGATATTGCGCAGGCATATCATCAAGTAATGTTAGATCCTTCTTCTAAGCAGTACACCGCTTTTCCTGCACACCAAGGACTGATGCAGTATAGAACTATGCCCTTCGGTTTGGTAACTGCCTGTGTTACCTACGTGAGACTGATGAGAAAGGTCTTGGGAAATATGCCAAATGTTTCAGTTTATTTTGATAAATTTACGTAATGACTTCCATGTGGGGCGAACGTGTCCAAACATTAACATCAGTTTTGCGTAGGTTACGCTCACATGGCCTCACTGCCAAGCCGAAGAAATGCTTGCTTGGGTATAACAAGATTAGATATCTTGGACTGATACTTTCTAATAACTCTCTGCAGCCTCTCCCCAGTAAGATCAAAGCTTTATTAGAATTTAAATTCCCCAAAACCAAGAAGTTCATGTGTAGCTTTCTTGGTTCTGTAAATTTTTGCACGGTTTATCCCGAACCTTACTGATCTTACAGGCATCTTATCTGACTTCCTTAAAAAGTCTGTGAAGGAACCTCTTGAACTTTCCGATGTAGCTCGGGAAAAGTTTAATGAAATTAAAAGTATCTTTTCGAAAGACCCTATACTTAAGATTCCAGATAATAATAAAACATTTTGCTTAAGAACCGATGCCTCCAATACTGGCTTAGGTGCAGTGTTACTACAATACCATGATGGTACTCCCTTCCCTGTATGCTTCCTAAGCCGGAAACTCCTTCCCGCAGGAACGAGATACTCCACAATAGAAAAGGAATGTTTAGCCCTTGTGTTGGGTATCTCCAAACTTAAATTTTATTTGCTGGGAAAAGAATTCATTTTAGAAACGAACCACGAACCTTTGATATACCTAGAAACTTTTAAGGAAACCAACAGTCGCCTCTTGAGGTGGACATTGGCACTCCAGGCTTTTAAGTTCCATATTGTGTATATCAATGGTTCATCCAATTATTTCTCTGACTGGTTAAGTCGTGACAGTCAGTAGAAGATTTGTTGCCTTATGCGACTTCCACATGTTAGAACTTTTTCCTCGCCTATTCTTCAGATACTCCTTGACTATAAGTGTTGGTATGGGGGAGTGTGAGGGAAAAGTTCAATAGATAGGAGTAGCGATATAGTAACAATAGTTTCATTGCTGGCTACTTGTTAAGGTAGGGTAAGTCCAGCTCCCGCTATCCCCCCCCTTTTTCCCCCTCCCCGAAAGTGATAGTTTGCTTGCCGGCTACTTGTTAAGGTAAGGTAAGTCTAGCTCCCGCTATTCTCGCCTTTTTTCCCCCCCCCCCCACCCCGAAAGTGAAAGTTTGATTGCCAGCTGCTTGTTAAGGTAGGGTCAGTCTAGCTCCCACTATCCCTTCCCCTCCTTCTTCCTCCCCCCCGAAAGGTGACGTGTGGGGCTCCGGTCCAAACAGTAATCACTAGACTCACAGCTCCCAGCACTACTGTAAGTACATGCCTGCCTTGTATTCTAGTGGATTTATTGGTTGAAAGCTTCACTTTTGACCAATAATAAACTTAGTCCTTTCAGTCTTGCTCTAAGTTGACTGTTGTAACAATCACCACATCTTTTAGGTATTGTACTTATCATGGAGAGTGATTTCTTAAGCAGTGGGTAACCTGTCTATCTTTCCAGCTTGGATGACTGAGAGGGTCACCTGCCAATCAACGAGTAGAATTGAAGGAGATGGACTAACGTTCTGAGATTTCCCAAATTTTGATCCACTTACCTGTTTGTGTATGCAAGTAGCAGGATATAACCCCTCAGCATTGCAGTGGAGAAAACCTGCTTTCCTGTCATCTGGAAGGATTATTGAAAGCTAGAAAATCTGTGAAGAACGAGCCGGTGGGTTGTCATCAACACCTGCGACCCCCCCCCATCATCAGCAACGGCTACGATTTCAACAACACGCAGTGTCACCAACACCAGACACCCATGTTTTATATACATTTATATTAGCATTGAATTCAGTTATCATTTATTTTTTTCATTTTTCATTTTCCTTAATGTAGGATTAATACTTCATATTTGTTTTATATTTTATATTTTCTAAATAATAAAGTGTTTATGTTTGTCAGTTTTTATTCTTTTTCTATACATTAATTTTCCTGAGGAGGAGCCAGCCTTGGTAATACTGTCTGAAGTTGTTACAGGGCTGAGTAAGCCCTTACACGATCTACAATAGGTAGTGACATCTGAGGGCATTTTTGGCCAAAAATAAGTTTCCCTAATTTTATTTAAGGTTTTACGATGCGAGAAATGTCCGGCCACTGGCAGGTCATGAGCCATTTTAAGAACAGTCTCTCTGCATTGACTTGGTACAACTAAGATGGAATAGTCTATCTCATCTGAATTTAATTTGAATACTGACTTGTACAAGATACCTTTTATATATTCAAATTTATATGAAAAGTTTTTCCTATGTATGACTTGATTTTGTTTAGCGGCATTATGGCAATTCTGAAGAGAAGGGCAATTATGTTGTAAATTGACAAAGGATAAATAGAACTTGGGTGTCTGGTGCTGGTGACACTGCGTGTGGTTGAAATCGTAGCCGTTGCTGATGATGTGGGGGGGGGGTCCCAGGTGTTGGTGACAACCCACTGGCTCATTCTTGTGGCCATAAATAATCTCTCCCGATGACAGGAAATCAGGTTTTGTACCGCTGCAATGATGAGGGGTTACATCCTGATTCTTCATACATATGCACAGGCAAGTAAATACAACAGGGAACGTCTCCAGAACATTAGTCCGTCTCCTTCAATTCTACTCGTTGAGTAAGCTTGAGATGTGAGTTACTTTTACCTTTGCCCTTAGACCAGGCTCAAGCCCCCAGCTATCCCACATTTTTGCATAACATGGGGGCCTGTACATGGGAGAATTATCAAATTTTATGTGGTAATTCAAGTTTGCAACCTGGAAAGTCAATAATCATTCTTTACTGGGTTGGTCAGAGGAAACATTCACTATAACACTCACACTAAAATAATAATTTACTTTTGTGTGCAACATTGCTAGTTTTTAGGGTGTTATTATTAATTAATACCCTGTGAATAATTTACTTTTGTGTGCAACATTGCTGGTTTTTAGGGTGTTATTATTAATTAATACCCTGTGAATAATTTACTTTTGTGTGCAACATTGCTGGTTTTTAGGGTGTTATTATTAATTAATACCCTGTGAAAAATTTACTTTTGTGTGCAACTTTGCTGGTTTTTGGGGTGTTGTTATTAACTAATCCCCTGTAAAAAAAATTTTCCCTTTTCTGTTAATTTGTGGTTTTGGGGTTTGTTTTTAAATTTTTTAATACTCCTTTTAAATTATTTACCTTTCTGTGCCTATTTGTTTTTTAGGGGTTTTTTAAACTTGTTATTTTGTGCATAATTTCCCCTTTGAAGGTAAAATTCTTGTTTTTTTTTTAGGGGGTTATGTCACCAAAAATTCCCTGGGAAAAATTTTACCTTTGCAGGTGCAGTAGTCTTTTTTTTTTTTCTGCCTGGGTTTTCTTTTGGTGTGCCCAAATTTTTTAATTTGAGGGAGTCAAAATGGGCAATCCTTGTGAATATACTCTTCAGTTTTGACCTTGCCCGTGTGCTTTAAATTTTTTTTTAAACAGTAAAGGGTTTTGTGGCTGGTAGTAAGTTTTGGGGGCTTTATTTCCCAAAATGGTGGGCATGGTGGGAAAATTTTTGCAGGATGACCCTGATTTGGAAAAGGGGGAATTTAATCAAATCCCCCTGATAGGGACCGGGGTAAGGAAAAAGTAGTAATTTTTCAAATGAAATTAGCCTGGGTTTCAGAAAAAAAGGGAAAGTTTTAAAGGGTTTAAACGTACAAAAATCCGGGAAACAGAGAGCTTTAGAGGTTTCTTAGGGGTCAAGAAAGAGCTAAAGAGAGGCAAACTTGCTTTTTCACCCAGACACAGACAGAAGGGTAGATGTTTTTCATTTGGGGTTAAAACCCTAAAAATTTTTTGCCCAATTCCTAGAGAAAGGGGCCCCGACCCGTTTTTTTTTTGTTTTTTTGAAAATACAGCCCAAAACCAAGTTTTGGCCCCCGGAAAAAAAAATTTTGGGGGACATTTGCAAGAAAACCCAAATTGTTTTGGGAAAAGGGGTTTCAGGGGTTTAGTTTTTTTAGAAAAATCTGCCTTTTTGATTATTATAAGCTAAAAAAGGTAGTTTTACCCGGCCCTTTTCAAATGTTGCCGGAAAGGGAAAGGCAGAAAATTCAGGGATAAAGTTTCCCGTCAGGGCCCGTTTTTGGGGAATATGGTAAAGGGGAAGATGTCACTTCTACATAGGTTTGGGGTCGCCCCAAAGGGGGGGGGTTTGGCAATTATTTATGGTGTTTTAAATTTCCTTTTAATTTTTTTTTAGAGGATCTTTTTGGGGAAAAGTTCCTTTTGGCCTTAAGGGGATTTTTTGGGAGAAGGGTCTTGTTTTTTTTTTAAGCTTTAGAGGGTGGGTGACAGAAATTTTTTGCTTTAAACCAAAAAAATTTTGGGGTAGTTGACCCCCCCCCAAAAATACTAATTTAAAGGTTTAAATTTTTTTCCACCCCCCATAAATTTTCCGTACCCCCTCGAGGGGTTTTAAGTCAGCTGGTTTACAGGTCCCGGCTTTCAAGGAAAAGGTAGGACGAGCCCAGTTCCCCGAACCCAAGGGGTCCCAAACCCAGGTCAAATGGGCAGGGGGCCTTTAAAAATTATCATTTATATTTTTGCAATAAAAGGGGCCACCTGCAGCCATATTGTCGAAAAAATGTGCGGCAGTGCTTCTCCGTAAATACCAATTACACATGATGTGGCTTGCATTGCAGTCTTTTCCCCAAAGGGATCCAAAAAAGACCCGCTGTCTTTGCCCTCGGTTTAAGGGTTTTTCAAGTAAGTTTTATGTGGCCTTACACCAAAATGAAGGTAGGGGGCATGGGTGTTATGTCTTTGAGGGACACTTGTAGCATATACACCTTGCTTCGCAGGGGTGTATTGCCAGTGTCGGATGACACCTACACCGGATTGGACATTTTTCTTAAAGGGATTACTGGAGTCCCTGTCAGGACTCCAGTGCACAGGTTATGGGTAGAGTCTGCATACCAGTCTGGGTACCTACCTGTAGGTATTGCAGAAGATGTACCTTTTGCAGGAGTTGACCTTCTACTAGGCAACAACGTTGTGGGACTCCTCAAAAGTGAGGAATGTTTGGTTTTGCAGGACCCTGCTTTACAAGGTGGTAATGACCCAATTGGAGCAACGGTACCTGAAAATTTTTCAATGTGCTTTTGGACTAAACAGGGGAACAAGGCAGGAGCTGTGCCTCCCTGTGACCCTTCTGCACACTGTGGTGATGGTTTGGGCATGGGAGCCTGTTCATTGAGTCTGACCTGCAGGAGACTCTGAGCAGTGATGAACCGGCTCAACCGGAACTCGGTTGGAGAAGTGGTCTTGGTGCTGATGTGGGATAAAATCCCCTGACTCTGCAGCAGCTGAGTGAGGCCTGGGGAAGGTTGTGACCTCCGGAATTGCTATTCATTTATCAGTTGTCGCAGAGGATGTGGTTCACAAATATACCAAGTGTTTATTTTGCAGAGTTGATCAAATGAGCAAGACTCTTTTTAAGAGGACTTGTGCTTACGTGGCCGCGGCAGAACTATTAAAGTGTCTTTGTCAGTATTTTTTACAGATTCTGTAGGTGACGGCCTGGGAGGTCCACCTTTTGGGGGTCTTCAGTGATGACTCCAGGGTTTTATGGCCGCAGTCCCACCAACAAGATTTATGTGCCTATCCACCCGTTGCTTTTGGGGGGCCTGATATTTTCCCCTCTCCTGTGCTCTCCTGATTCTCGCAGAGGTGTGTCATGGGGAACCAGTTTTGTTTACTAAAGATTGTTGTGAGATGGGAGTGATAATGTGATGTTGTTTTCTCAGTAGAATTTAACATGTAACATCTGTTTTTCGTTTCTTTGAACTCCTGGAAAATGTACTTACTGCTTAGAAGTTTTTTTGGTGGCACCTACAGTTTGGTCTGCCTTGCAACATACTGAACTTTGGTGTTACTTCATAAAATGGCATTCCTCAGGGGCACTTTTGTACAAAGTTAACTTGCTCGTTTGTAAGTTTGCTTGATGTAATTTAGGTAAAATGCATCAACGCCAGTGCCTGGCCAGCGCTGTGTTGTAATAGTGCCTTTCCTAAAACAGCTGTCTAAGAGTGTGACTGTGAGCTCGTTGAACATAGAACTTGATCACTTTTATGTTCGGCGAGTTTCATATGTCTGCAATCTAGTACCTCAGTTTGTTAATATTGCATATTTGTAGTACCAAAAGACCGTGATTGTATGGTGGTCATTCCCCAGTTATCATTTTGCCCGTTGCCTCAGACCTTAATGTGGGGCTTATTTTCTTTTTTTTTTCTTTTTTGCCTAGCAGTGTCCGTAGGGACCCCGCTAGCAGAGTGAGACCTATGGTCTGGGGGTGGGGGTGTTATGCAGGGTTCTGCATGACATCGTAATGTACATATAGTGGAGAAGTGTGCCATAATAGTATGAATATTATAATTGTAAAGAATAATTTTATAATTGATAATGTGCATTTGGGGGTACTGTAAAGTACTCTAACTGTAATTATAAAGAAATTCTGTTAATGATTTATTTTCCAAGGATGTTTGGGTACGTGGAGTAAGCATGGGTTGGGGAGTCATGTGATGTTAGCATGGTGTGTAGAGGCTGGCGTCGGAGATGCTGTGTATTTAAGATAAGTTTGTAGTTGTGCACTCATTTTGTTTATCTAACTCAAGCCATAGGCTCTCATATGGCTTACCTGTATGTTCACCCAGGCTCTGACATGGTCAAGGTGCTGTGAGAGGAGTGAGGAAATAAGAAATGAGGTTGGGAGTGGAGTAGAGTGGGCCTGGCGCTGATTAGGCATAGTGCTTATGGTGGCTGGATCTCAAGCCAGCTGTTGCTTGTGTACCCTCATTTGGGAGTTTAGGATTAAGGTGTTTCTGTTATGTTATGTTGACTAAATAGATATATTTTCCTAATTGTGATTTTTGCCTAACCCTCTGTTACCCAATCCCTTTAAGTACACATACTAGTTTAGCGCTTTCTGTTTTGACTGGGATAGCCCTGGGTGGCCTGTTTGGGCTTGAGATGTGAGTAACTTTTACCTTTGCCCTTAGACCAGGCTCAAGCCCCCAGCTATCCCACATTTTTGCATAACATCCATCCTTTACATTATGCCAACTTCCTTGCTCATTATGGTCATCCTGTAAGCTTTGTAACACAGTTTATGACATCTGACATACCGGTACCCAATTCCTCTGGACCCGACTCGTCCTCCATTCTCATGACCTCAATGACCTGTGTAACCTCCAGTAAAGGTACACACTCCTCTAAATGACCCTCCACCATATCACTCCATGTCTTTTGAGCCTCAGAATTTTGTCCTGGAGTCTGATTCATCACCTCACTATCCCTCTCCACTCCCTTCCCTGC
>NC_069482.1:69443-97820 GCF_026875155.1 Cherax quadricarinatus | reverse complement strand
ACAAAGCTTACAGGATGACCATAATGAGCAAGGAAGTTGGCATAATGTAAAGGATGATGTTATGCAAAAATGTGGGATAGCTGGGGGCTTGAGCCTGGTCTAAGGGCAAAGGTAAAAGTTACTCACATCTCAAGCCCAAACAGGCCACCCAGGGCTATCCCAGTCAAAACAGAAAGCGCTAAACTAGTATGTGTACTTAAAGGGATTGGGTAACAGAGGGTTAGGCAAAAATCACAATTAGGAAAATATATCTATTTAGTCAACATAACATAACAGAAACACCTTAATCCTAAACTCCCAAATGAGGGTACACAAGCAACAGCTGGCTTGAGATCCAGCCACCATAAGCACTATGCCTAATCAGCGCCAGGCCCACTCTACTCCACTCCCAACCTCATTTCTTATTTCCTCACTCCTCTCACAGCACCTTGACCATGTCAGAGCCTGGGTGAACATACAGGTAAGCCATATGAGAGCCTATGGCTTGAGTTAGATAAACAAAATGAGTGCACAACTACAAACTTATCTTAAATACACAGCATCTCCGACGCCAGCCTCTACACACCATGCTAACATCACATGACTCCCCAACCCATGCTTACTCCACGTACCCAAACATCCTTGGAAAATAAATCATTAACAGAATTTCTTTATAATTACAGTTAGAGTACTTTACAGTACCCCCAAATGCACATTATCAATTATAAAATTATTCTTTACAATTATAATATTCATACTATTATGGCACACTTCTCCACTATATGTACATTACGATGTCATGCAGAACCCTGCATAACACCCCCACCCCCAGACCATAGGTCTCACTCTGCTAGCGGGGTCCCTACGGACACTGCTAGGCAAAAAAGAAAAAAAAAAAGAAAATAAGCCCCACATTAAGGTCTGAGGCAACGGGCAAAATGATAACTGGGGAATGACCACCATACAATCACGGTCTTTTGGTACTACAAATATGCAATATTAACAACCTGAGGTACTAGATTGCAGACATATGAAACTCGCCGAACATAAAAGTGATCAAGTTCTATGTTCAACGAGCTCACAGTCACACTCTTAGACAGCTGTTTTAGGAAAGGCACTATTACAACACAGCGCTGGCCAGGCACTGGCGTTGATGCATTTTACCTAAATTACATCAAGCAAACTTACAAACGAGCAAGTTAACTTTGTACAAAAGTGCCCCTGAGGAATGCCATTTTATGAAGTAACACCAAAGTTCAGTATGTTGCAAGGCAGACCAAACTGTAGGTGCCACCAAAAAAACTTCTAAGCAGTAAGTACATTTTCCAGGAGTTCAAAGAAACGAAAAACAGATGTTACATGTTAAATTCTACTGAGAAAACAACATCACATTATCACTCCCATCTCACAACAATCTTTAGTAAACAAAATGGTTCCCCATGACACACCTCTGCGAGAATCAGGAGAGCACAGGAGAGGGGAAAATATCAGGCCCCCCAAAAGCAACGGGTGGATAGGCACATAAATCTTGTTGGTGGGACTGCGGCCATAAAACCCTGGAGTCATCACTGAAGACCCCCAAAAGGTGGACCTCCCAGGCCGTCACCTACAGAATCTGTAAAAAATACTGACAAAGACACTTTAATAGTTCTGCCGCGGCCACGTAAGCACAAGTCCTCTTAAAAAGAGTCTTGCTCATTTGATCAACTCTGCAAAATAAACACTTGGTATATTTGTGAACCACATCCTCTGCGACAACTGATAAATGAATAGCATTCCGGAGGTCACAACCTTCCCAGGCCTCACTCAGCTGCTGCAGAGTCAGGGGATTTTATCCCACATCAGCACCAAGACCACTTCTCCAACCGAGTTCCGGTTGAGCCGGTTCATCACTGCTTAGAGTCTCCTGCAGGTCAGACTCAATGAACAGGCTCCCCATGCCCAAACCATCACCACAGTGTGCAGAAGGGTCACAGGGAGGCACAGCTCCTGCCTTGTTCCCCTGTTTAGTCCAAAAGCACATTGAAAAATTTTCAGGTACCGTTGCTCCAATTGGGTCATTACCACCTTGTAAAGCAGGGTCCTGCAAAACCAAACATTCCTCACTTTTGAGGAGTCCCACAACGTTGTTGCCTAGTAGAAGGTCAACTCCTGCAAAAGGTACATCTTCTGCAATACCTACAGGTAGGTACCCAGACTGGTATGCAGACTCTACCCATAACCTGTGCACTGGAGTCCTGACAGGGACTCCAGTAATCCCTTTAAGAAAAATGTCCAATCCGGTGTAGGTGTCATCCGACACTGGCAATACACCCCTGCGAAGCAAGGTGTATATGCTACAAGTGTCCCTCAAAGACATAACACCCATGACCCTACCTTCATTTTGGTGTAAGGCCACAGTAGACTTACTTGAATAGACCTTCATCCGAGGGTCAAAGACAGCTGGTCTTCTTTGGATACCTTGGGGCAAGACTGCAATGCAAGCCACATCATGTGTAATTGGTGTATTTACTGGAGAAGCATCTGCCGCAGCATCTTTCGACAATATGGCTGCAGGTGGCCCTGTTTATTGCAATATATACAGTGATAAGGTTTAAAGGCCCCCTGCCCATTTGACCTAGGTTGGATCCCTTGGTTCTGGGGAACTGGGCTCGTCCTACCTGTTCCTTGTAGTCCTGGACCTGTGACAGCTGACTTAAAACCTCCTCGAGTGGGTACTGGTAAATTATGGTGGGTGGAGAAAACTTACCATTATTAGTATGTGGGGAGGGGTAACTACTACCAAATTTTTGGTTAGCTAAAAATCTGTCACCCAGCTCTAAAGCATTATTAAAATCATCAAGATCCTTCTCCTCAAGATATGCCTTAAGGCCAGAAGGAACATTTCCCAAAAGATCCTCTAACAAAATTAAGGTAATTACACCATCATAATTGCCTACCACCCCCTTTGAGCGACACCACCTATGTAGAAGTGACATCTTCTCCTTACCATATTCCACCAAAGACTGCCCTGACTGAAACTTTAGTCCTCTGAATTTCTGCCGGTACCTTTCCGGCAACATTTGATAAGCCAGTAAAACTACCTCTTTTAGCTTATAATAATCAGAAAAGGCAGATTCTTCTAAAGAACTAATAGCCTGTAACCCTTTACCAACTAATTGGGTTCTTGCTAATGTCGCCCATTCTTTTTCCGGCCAAACTTGGGATTTGGCTGTACTTTCAAATAACAGAAAAAACTGGTCTGGGTCTTTCTCTAGGAATTTGGGCACAAATTTTATGGCTTTATCCAAATGAAAAACATCTACCCTTCTGTCTGTGTCTGGGTGAGAAGCAAGCTGCCTCTCTTTAGCTCTTTCTTGAGCCCTAAGCACCTCTAAAGCTCTCTGTTCCTGGATCTTTGTACGCTCAATCCTTAAACGTTCCTTTTCTTCTGCAACTAGGGCTAATTTCATTTGTAAAATTACTACTTCCTTATCCAGGTCCCTATCATGGGGATTTGATTCAATGCCACCTTCCAAATGCATGTCATCCTCAGAATTTTCACCAGTGTCAGCCATTTTGGGAAATAATAGCACCAAATCTTACTACCAGCCACAGAACTTACTGATATAAAATAATAAAGCACACAGCAAGGTACATATACTGAAGTAGTATATTCACAAGGAGTTGTCATGTGACTCCCTCAAATTAAACAGGATTGCACACCAAAAGAAAACCCTGGCAGAAAAAAAAAAAGAGCTACTGCACCTGCAAAGGTAAATTATTCCCAGGAATTTAGGTGAGCATAACCCCCTAAAAATCAGCAAGATTGTACCTGCAAGGGTAAATTATGCACAAAATATCAAGTATTAATAACGCCCTAAAAATCAACAATATGGCACAGAAAGGTAAATAATTTATAGAGTATTAATTAATAATAACACCCTAAAACCAGCAATATTATACAGAAAGGTAAATTATTCACAGGGTATTAGTTAATAACAACACCCTAAAAACCAGCAATGTTGCACACAAAAGTAAATTATTCACAGGGTATTAATTAATAATAACACCCTAAAAACCAGCAATGTTGCACACAAAAGTAAATTATTCACAGGGTATTAATTAATAATAACACCCTAAAAACCAGCAATGTTGCACACAAAAGTAAATTATTCACAGGGTATTAATTAATAATAACACCCTAAAAACTAGCAATGTTGCACACAAAAGTAAATTATTATTTTAGTGTGAGTGTTATAGTGAATGTTTCCTCTGACCAACCCAGTAAAGAATGATTATTGACTTTCCAGGTTGCAAACTTGAATTACCACATAAAATTTGATAATTCTCCCATGTACAGGCCCCCATGTTATGCAAAAATGTGGGATAGCTGGGGGCTTGAGCCTGGTCTAAGGGCAAAGGTAAAAGTAACTCACATCTCAAGCTTACTCAACGAGTAGAATTGAAGGAGACGGACTAATGTTCTGGAGACGTTCCCTGTTGTATTTACTTGCCTGTGCATATGTATGAAGAATCAGGATGTAACCCCTCATCATTGCAGCGGTACAAAACCTGATTTCCTGTCATCGGGAGAGATTATTTATGGCCACAAGAATGAGCCAGTGGGTTGTCACCAACACCTGGGACCCCCCCCCCCACATCATCAGCAACGGCTACGATTTTCAACCACACGCAGTGTCACCAGCACCAGACACCCAAGTTCTATTTATCCTTTGTCAATTTACAACATAATTGCCCTTCTCTTCAGAATTGCCATAATGCCGCTAAACAAAATCAAGTCATACATAGGAAAAACTTTTCATATAAATTTGAATATATAAAAGGTATCTTGTACAAGTCGTATTCAAATTAAATTCAGATGAGATAGACTATTCCATCTTAGTTGTACCAAGTCAATGCAGAGAGACTGTCTTAAAATGGCTCATGACCTGCCAGTGGCCGGACATTTCTCGCATCGTAAAACCTTAAATAAAATTAGGGAAACTTATTTTTGGCCAAAAATGCCCTCAGATGTCACTACCTATTGTAGATCGTGTAAGGGCTTACTCAGCCCTGTAACAACTTCAGACAGTATTACCAAGGCTGGCTCCTCCTCAGGAAAATTAATGTATAGAAAAAGAATAAAAACTGACAAACATAAACACTTTATTATTAGAAAATATAAAATATAAAACAAATATGAAGTATTAATCCTACATTAAGGAAAATGAAAAATGAAAAAAATAAATGATAACTGAATTCAATGCTAATATAAATGTATATAAAACATGGGTGTCTGGTGTTGGTGACACTGCGTGTTGTTGAAATCGTAGCCGTTGCTGATGATGGGGGGGGGTCGCAGGTGTTGATGACAACCCACCGGCTCGTTCTTCACAGATTTTCTAGCTTTCAATAATCCTTCCAGATGACAGGAAAGCAGTTTTCTCCACTGCAATGCTGAGGGTTATATCCTGCTACTTGCATACACAAACAGGTAAGTGGATCAAAATTTGGGAAATCTCAGAACGTTAGTCCATCTCCTTCAATTCTACTCGTTGATTGGCAGGTGACCCTCTCAGTCATCCAAGCTGGAAAGATAGACAGGTTACCCACTGCTTAAGAAATCACTCTCCATGATAAGTACAATACCTAAAAGATGTGGTGATTGTTACAACAGTCAACTTAGAGCAAGACTGAAAGGACTAAGTTTATTATTGGTCAAAAGTGAAGCTTTCAACCAATAAATCCACTAGAATACAAGGCAGGCATGTACTTACAGTAGTGCTGGGAGCTGTGAGTCTAGTGATTACTGTTTGGACCGGAGCCCCACACGTCACCTTTCGGGGGGGGAAGAAGGAGGGGAAGGGATAGTGGGAGCTAGACTGACCCTACCTTAACAAGCAGCTGGCAATCAAACTTTCACTTTCGGGGTGGGGGGGGGGAAAAGGCGAGAATAGCGGGAGCTAGACTTACCTTACCTTAACAAGTAGCCGGCAAGCAAACTATCACTTTCGGGGAGGGGGAAAAAGGGGGGGGATAGCGGGAGCTGGACTTACCCTACCTTAACAAGTAGCCAGCAATGAAACTATTGTTACTATATCGCTACTCCTATCTATTGAACTTTTCCCTCACACTCCCCCATACCAAGACTTATAGTCAAGGAGTATAAGAAGAATAGGCGAGGAAAAAGTTCTAACATGTGGAAGTCGCATAAGGCAACAAATCTTCTACTGACTGTCACGACTTAACCAGTCAGAGAAATAATTGGATGAACCATTGATATACACAATATGGAACTTAAAAGCCTGGAGTGCCAATGTCCACCTCAAGAGGCGACTGTTGGTTTCCTTAAAAGTTTCTAGGTATATCAAAGGTTCGTGGTTCGTTTCTAAAAATGAATTCTTTTCCCAGCAAATAAAATTTAAGTTTGGAGATACCCAACACAAGGGCTAAACATTCCTTTTCTATTGTGGAGTATCTCGTTCCTGCGGGAAGGAGTTTCCGGCTTAGGAAGCATACAGGGAAGGGAGTACCATCATGGTATTGTAGTAACACTGCACCTAAGCCAGTATTGGAGGCATCGGTTCTTAAGCAAAATGTTTTATTATTATCTGGAATCTTAAGTATAGGGTCTTTCGAAAAGATACTTTTAATTTCATTAAACTTTTCCCGAGCTACATCGGAAAGTTCAAGAGGTTCCTTCACAGACTTTTTAAGGAAGTCAGATAAGATGCCTGTAAGATCAGTAAGGTTCGGGATAAACCGTGCAAAAATTTACAGAACCAAGAAAGCTACACATGAACTTCTTGTTTTGGGGAATTTAAATTCTATAATAGCTTTGATCTTACTGGGGAGAGGCTGCAGAGAGTTATTAGAAAGTATCAGTCCAGATATCTAATCTTGTTATACCCAAGCAAGCATTTCTTCGCTTGGCAGTGAGGCCATGTGAGCGTAACCTACGCAAAACTGATGTTAATGTTTGGACACGTTCGCCCCACATGGAAGTCATTACGTAAATTTATCAAAATAAACTGAAACATTTGGCATATTTCCAAGACCTTTCTCATCAGTCTCACGTAGGTAACACAGGCAGTTACCAAACCGAAGGGCATAGTTCTAACTGCATCAGTCCTTGGTGTGCAGGAAAAGCGGTGTACTGCTTAGAAGAAGGATCTAACATTACTTGATGATATGCCTGCGCAATATCAATCTCTGAAATGAAGGAAGCGTCATAAAATTTGTGTAGATCCTCTATCTATTAAGGGCATACGCTCAGCATCCCACCGAGTTATAGCATTAAGGCCTCTGAAGTCAATAGCAAGTCTATATGATTATCCTCCTTCTTAACCATGACTACTGGTGAGCAAATATACAGATACTGAAGGTTCAATGATCTTTAGATTTAATTATTTATCTACCTCCGTCAAATGCATCCCTAAGGTGAACTGGAACTGGGTATAATTTTCGTTTGATAGGATTGTCTGTCACTAAGTCAATCTTATGGACTACCGTGGAGGTAACACCTGGAATATCAGTAAAGACGTCTGAAAAGTTACTCACACATTAAAGTAGTTCATGTCTCTTATGGTCATCCAAAGATTCATTAATATTAATGTTGGTTGCGTCCCGAGTGGTCAAGAGTCACCAAGTCATGTAGTTCTTCATCATAGTCTAAGTTAGAGGTGTCAATTACGCACACCTTACATTCTTCAGTTGTCTTATCAAGTTCAAGTGGAAAAAATTAAGTCAAAGTTATTAAGGCAGTTTACCGAATTTCTTCGGTAATATTTCTTAAGGAGTTGATATGATAAAGCTTAGGTTTCCCCTTGACTTCTATGAGGTAGTCAACTTTTCCCACAAATTTTTAATACTTTATATGGACCTTTCCATGCTACTAATAATTTATTTGACTTGATAGGCAAGAGTACAAGAACTTCATCCCCTACTTTAAAACTTCTCCTCTGACTTTTGGAATCAAAATAGGTTTTGTACTGGTCCATTGACAAGCTTAGGTTTTTCGAAACTATGTCAGAGGTCTCCTCAAGTTTGGATCTAAGGTCAAAGAAAAACTGCTAAGAAGACAGAACCTCAGCACTCACCTCCTCATTAGTCCATAAGTCATGAAGGATGGACAATGGGCCTCTGGCCTGTCTACCATAGAGAAGTTCAAAAGGTGAAAACCCCAGAAAGTCACTGGGAACTTTCCCTCATGGCAAACAAATCACAGGGTAGGTAACGATGCCACTCCTTAGGTTTAAGGGAGCAAAGTTTCCTTAAAATGGACTTTAGTAATCGAATGCTGGCGCTCAATCCTCCCATTACAGCTGGATGATATGGTGTTATGAAGAAGGCTTCACTCCCAGAAGTTGGTAGAGATGTTGCATTAAGTCAGATGTGAATTGTGTCCCACGATCAGACAAAATTTCTCTAGGGATGCCCACTCTGGAGAAGATGGACAAAAGGGCTTCAGCCACCTCTGTAGTGGTTACGGTATTTAAGGTATGGCTCAGGGAAACTCGAAGCATAATCAACTAATGTTAATATATATCTATGTCCCCCAGATGAAGAGGAGATAAAGGACCAACGATGTCAATAGCTACTCTTTCAAAAGGTACCATAAAGACTGGCATTTTTACCATAGGTACTCGCCTGGTACCTCGGGAGGATGACAGTTGGCAAACTTTACACGATCTACAATAGGTAGTGATATCTGAGGACATTTTTGGCCAAAAATCGGTTTCCCTAATTTTATTTAAGGTTTTACGATGCGAGAAGTGTCCGGCCACTGGTAGGTCATGAGCCATTTTAAGAACAGTCCTCTCTGCATTGACTTGGAACAACTAAGATGGACCGGAGCCCCACACGTCACCTTTCGGGAGGGGGGGGGAAGAAGGAGGGGAAGGGATAGCGGGAGCTAGACTGACCTTACCTTAACAAGCAGCCGCAATCAAGCTATCACTTTCGGGTTGGGGGGGAAAAAAAGGCGGGAATAGCGGGAGCTAGACTTACCTTACCTTAACAAGTAGCCGGCAAGCAAACTATCACTTTCGGGAGGGGGGAAAAAGGGGGGGGATAGCGGGAGCTGGACTTACCATACCTTAACAAGGAGCCGGCAATGAAACTATTGTTTCTATATCGCTACTCATATCTATTGAACTTTTCCCTCACAGGCCTCCATGTTATGCAAAAATGTGGGATAGCTGGGGGCTTGAGCCTGGTCTAAGGGCAAAGGTAAAAGTTACTCACAATCTCAAGCCCAAAATGCCACCCAGGGCTATCCCAGTCAAAACAGAAAGCGCTAAACTATATGTGAAAGCGCTAAACTAGTATGGTTACTTAAAGGGTTGGGTAACAGAGGGTTAGGCAAAAATCACAATTAGGAAAATATATCTATTTAGTCAACATAACATAACATAACAGAAGCACCTTAATCCTAAACTCCCAAATGAGGGTACACAAGCAACAGCTGGCTTGAGGTCCAGCCACCATAACCACTATGCCTAGTCAGTGCCAGGCCCACTCTACTCCACTCCCAACCTCATTTCTTATTTCCTCACTCCTCCCACAGCACCCTGACCATGTCAGAGCCTGGGTGAACATACAGGTAAGCCATATGAGAGTCTATGGCTTGAGTTAGATAAACTAAATGAGTGCACAACTACAAACTTATCTTAAATACGCAGCATCTCTGACGCCAGCCTCTACACACCATGCTAACATCACGTGACTCCCCCAACCCACGCTTACTCCGCGTACCCAAACATCCTTGGAAAATAAATAATTAACAGAATTTCTTTATAATTACAGTTAGAGTACTTTACAGTACCCCCAAATGCATATTATCAATTATAAAATTATTCTTTACAATTATAATATTCATACTATTATGGCACACTTCTCCACTATATGTACATTACGATGTCATGCAGAACCCTGCATAACAATGGAGAATCTGTGGAGGGCAGAATATGTGACATAGGTAATGAAGGTAGCAGACAAGAGATGTCACTGAGGGTATGTGAGACGGAGGTTGAGGTGCACAGGGAGGAGGGTGTCGATGAGGACGTGCAAATAACAGGTGAATCTCGTAAGAGAGTGGCTGGTACATCTGACAGTGATGATGTCCTGACAGTGATGATGTCCCGACACCGGCCCAGAGACCGGGTAAAAAACCGTAGGTAGTATGTCAAGAAAAGTCATGGAGGGGGGGGAAGGGACAGGGGAAGAGGTGAGGCTAGAAAATGGGATAGTGATAAGTAGAGTGAACAGAGGCATAAGGAAAAACAAGGTCTAAGGTCGAAAGGTAAGCCCCCAATAGGATTTTTAAGTGTTTAACATTAAATGTGAATGGCGTAAGGGCCAACGTAAAATGCAGATGGTTTCATGAATTTTTGAGGAGACACAACATCAAGGTTATATTTCTACAGGATCATAATTATATGTATGGACGAGAATTGTTAGTGGATCGGTATCATGTGTTTGCAGGGTATACGGGGAAGTGTGAGGCAGGTGCAACTGTTTTAATATCTCAGGCCAGTCCTTTTAAAATTTTACATTGGGAAGAAGGGGGGGGGGAGAGGAGAGTAGTGATGGTGGATGGGACATTGGGTGGAGAGAGGATGTGTGCTGTGAGTGTGTATATGCCGGCGGATAGTAATAGGCCTGTAAAAGAGGAGTTTGCCAGGGGTACCTTAATATATCGCATGTGGGGGTTGCATGTATATGCTTTGTTAGGAAGGGATTGGAATAGTGTGATTCTTTGGAAAGATGTTGAGCCAAGGGGTGCTGGGTGTGTTCTAGGTGTTTTGAGGGAAGTTTTAGGGGTAGCAGGATTGGTGCACATTGTGGGGGGGGAGAGGTGAAAGGTGGTGCACACATATGTGCATGCAGGTATGCAGCATGGTTGGACTGTATATATGTTGCACCAGGGATGATGGTTGCCAAAACAGAAGTTATGAATCTCATGTTTTCAGATCATGGAGGGGTGGTGGCAGATGTGGGTGGGGGAAGATTACGAGGCATTATCCGGGTTACTGGAAACTAATGTGAGTTTGTTAGAGGGAAGGAGAATGGTGATAGTTTTGTTGAGTGATGGATACAAGCATGGTCTCATATGGAAGAAGGGAAAGTGATATACTAGGATGGTGGAATATGCTAAGACTGGAATACGTGATTTTTACATAAAGAAGGGTAGCGAAGTAAGTCAATGGAAGTACAGATTGTAGAGGTATCTGGAAGGGCAGTTGAAAAAGTGTTATGAGGGCAGTGGTGAGAAATATCCTGTGGATGAGACAGGAGGAATAAAAACGAGATTGCAGGAATTGCAGAATGAAAGGTTTGATTGTGAGAGAGTGAGGGGTGGCTTGGATGATGTTTTATGAGGGGATAAGCCATCGGCATGCATTTTGAGGACAGGCAAGAGCAGAGGATAATGACCATGATGAAGTTGGATGTACATACAGATGTGGGAGGGTATAAAATGGGCCAAAGGTTGGATACAACGGGCAGAATGAGTGGTTTTGCTGATGCATGGTTTGAGAATTATATGAGACGGGGAATTAGGGTGATTCTAGAAGAAGGGGTCCAAAGGAATCTGGGGCTGAAAGATAGGGCAATTATTGAGGGGACCCATTTATGAAGAGGAAGTTTGGATGGCTTTAAAAGGAATGAGAGTGGGGAAATCACCTGAGTTAGATGGGATACCGAATGATTTTTAATTGAAAAACTGGGAGTTTATGAAGGAATTCTTGGTGAAATTACTGAATGTGATGAAGGAGATGGGGTGTATGAGTGTGATGCTGAGGACAGGGGTTGTCGTTCTGGTACCACAGGAAGAGGTACAAAGTAGCATACAGGATTATAGGGTATTGTCTTTAATGTGTGGGGATTATAAGTTGTTCGCTAAAGTTTTGGGTAATAGATTATGTAGGGTTATAGGGAAGGTAACTGATGAGAGACAAAAAGGTGTGCCAGGCAGGTCAATGTATAGTGGACCATGGAAGGATCAAGAATTATATAGAGGAACGTAGCTTGGGTGGGGGAGGGGTTCTAGCACTGGATTGGAAAGTGGCCTATGATTGTGTAGAGAGTCTTTATGGATGATTATGTGGAGAATGGGATTTGGGGAGGAGATTGTGAAGTGGACGGAAACATACAGAGGTGCTAGGGTATGAGTGCAAATAAATGGTAAAGATGGGGACGATGGTTAGTATGGACCAGGGTCTGAGGCAGGGTTGCCCATTGTCCAGATACTGTTTGCATGCTTGCAGGATCCATTATATAGGTTGATAAATGTAGGGGTGAGTGAAGGGATGGTAAGGAATAAGAGTGCGACGGGTATAGTAGGTTATGTAGATGATAGGACTGTTTTAGTGGGAGAGAGGAGGGGTCATATAGTGTTAGCAGAATCGTAGATATTTTTAGTGGAGCGACAGGTTTGTGTTAATGGTGTAAAGTCGAAATTCTTGAAGGTAGGAGCGTGGGTGGGTGGGGGAATGGGGACTAGGTTGGTTGGAAGGTGGTAGAGCAGGTAAAAATTTGTGGGTGGTATATAAGGGGGCTGAAAAGGGGCAGAGAAGCTATTCCAATAGGGTCATGCAAGGGGCGTTACATAGGTTGGGTGGTATAAGAGTGAATGGTTTGACTTTATTACAGAGGGTCATTGTGGTGAACACACTTATATATCAAAAATTGTGGCATGTGGCGGTGGCATACCCTTTCATGCTGGAAGATGTAAGGAGATTGCAACAGTAAGCAATGAGGTTTGTCTGAAGATATGGTTGCCAATGGTTGCGGCAAACCGTAGTGATGAATTCAATAATGATGGGAGGTTTAGGGTTAATTCCTTTGGAGAACAGGTTGATGGGTACGTATGAGAATCAATGTTATCTTAGGTTACAGGGGGGAGGAATGAGGAGCTAGGGTACTGGCAGTGATGGCTGAAGTGAGGCAGTGGTGAGGAAGGTAGGGATTTACAGGTGTGCATGGGTATGTTGAGGGACTTATTACAGGTTAGAGATCCAAGTAGTGTGAAAGTGTGTGTTTTGGGGAACTTGGGCAGAAGAAATGATGTGGTGGAGGGAGAGAATGTTTTTTCCGATGTATGATTGGAAAAGTATATGGAAAGGGGGGGGAATTATGTAAGTTAAGGTTGCAGTCGAGGGTGAGGGAAACATTGTATCGTTTTCTACATGGGATATTGCCCATTAAAGTTAGATTGTAGAGGATGCGAATTTTGCAATCTCCAGGTTGTGTTTTGCGTGGGGAGCAAGAGACAGCCTATCATGTAGTGTATTTTATGTGCAAAAAATAGAGGAGGTACGAATTTGGTTTTACAGTCTAGGTGTAATAATGTGATTGTGAATGGGAATAGGTGGGCTTTGGATTTTCCCGTTTTGTATAGGGGTATGACAGTGGAGGGTTTCGTGATTTAGCCTAGTATGGGTTGGGGTGGACTGGTCTTTAGAGGGGGGAGGGGGGGAAGAGTGCTCGCAAGAAATATTAATGTTAGGTTAGGTTAGGTAAGGTTCGTCAGGAAACAGGACAAAAATATTAATGTGGACTGGTGGTATCTCATGTTCATGCAGAACTTGATTATGTTATAAAATTTGGTTAAGTGTAGTCACTAAGGACAGGGGGGCTTATCATGAACAAAAAGCCGCTGTAATATTGTCATAACTTTGTGTATGACAAAGTTTGTCTTTTGTGTTCCTTTTAATCAGTTTAGACCAACATTAGTGAGTTAAGGAATATGAAAGTTTTTGTACTATCATGTCTGTTAAGAGGTTGTATTATTATTTTTTGTTTTAAAGTTAGGAAGATGTAAGGAATGTAAGCATGTGTTATGTGACGATATTAGTAATGAGTTAGTAGATAAGGGGTGATATATAAGATATAACTAATTATGTGAGAAATCAAACTGACGATGTAAAATTTCATGTTTAAATATTTATGTTATATGTCATATTGACCTACAACATAAATATATACTCTAGAATGAAAAAAATAGGCCATAATATGGCAAGTGATCAACCATTCAAATCATTATGCAGATCTGTGTAGTCTGCAGTCAATCAAATAAACTGGCTTCCACATGGATAAATTGTCATTTTTGTGGAAATTGGTGTCACGCCCCTTGTGCAGATATCAAGAACTAGCTACAAGCAATATTAAAACAGGGAAGTGTTTTTGGGTATGCCCAAATGAGATAAATCTGTGGACTAAAATCACAAGGGTATTAAAAGAGGATAACATCAAAGCTGCTTTCATAGACAACCTGGAAGCTTTCTATAACAGATGGGAACATAAAAAGTCTGGGCTGAATGATACTGCCCTTGATACTGGCCATGTAGTCAGAAACTGAAAGTCTGGAGGTGATGTCCTGGTAGTCAGTAAATGTGGGGCTGATAGTGCTGTCCTGGGAGACAGTAATGGTGAAGCTGGAGGTGCTGTCCTGGGAGACAGTAATGATGAAGCTGGAGGTGCTGTCCTGGGAGACAGTAATGGTGAAGCTGGAGGTGCTGTCCTGGGAGACAGTAATGGTGAAGCTGGAGGAACTGTCCTGGGAGACAGTAATGGTGAAGCTGGTGGTACTGTCCTGGGAGACAGTATTGGTGAAGCTGGAGATTTTGTCCAGGTAGTCGGGAATTATACGCAGGAAGGAATGCATATAAATGACCTCATGGGAGACAGGAGCCATAGTGGGGAATCAAGTGTAGTCAAAGATAAGATAAAACCAATATTACAAACTAGAAATACCACAGGAAATAGCAAACAAGAAGACTCCACTAGCAATAGTGAGGATATATTACCAAAAACAACTGGTGGGAGCCCCATTGTTGGTGCTAGCGAGGATAGGAATCAGACAGGTAAACATGCACCATACTGTGCACATACTATGCACTTGGTATCTGCAGGCATGGGAAATCTGGAAAAACAGATAGGACGTGCAACTATGACCACCCTAGAAAATGCCGTGCCCATATGACAACAGGAAAATGCAAACTCCCTTCCTGTAAGTTTTTTCACCCTGAAATGTGTTAATCTTCAGTACAGGAAAGACTGTGCTATAACTTAAATTGCCAGGCACACCATCTAAAGGGGACAAAAAGATACAAAACATCCAGGCCATGGGAAAACCTGGGTAGCCACAGTCACTCAAGAGGGAGAGGTTTTTTAGTGCCAGGAAGGAAAAAAAACTGGCAGGAAATGGCAGAAATCGTACACCAAATCCAGTCATTCCTGGAGTGGAACCACAGTCGATGGCCTCCACTCCAAACCAACAGATACAGATACTAATGCCGGAAAAAAATCCCCCCAGTACCAACAATACCACCAGTCTGATGACATTCTTCTTTGCAAATATACAGGGTCTAAAGCCAGCAAAAAACAACAAAATACCTTTCATCCGTGGACTGCTTGCAGTGGCAAAGGCAATGTTCACGGCTTTCACTGAGACTGACATAAAGGATCACTTGGACAACGAAATATGGATCCCATGTTACAACCTATACAGATGCGACAGAGTGAACAGGCAAAAGGAGGAAGGGGTTGGCCTGTACATTGCAGAGTCACTTGTTTGCACAGAACTGCTAAATGCCTCAAATGATGTGGTGGAAGTTTTAGCAGTAAAGATCGAGAACCAAAATCTAGTCATTGTGGTAGTCTACAAGCCTCCGGATGCAACATCCCAGCAATTCCAGGAACAGCTGTTAAGAATTGACCACTGTCTGGAAAATCTGCCAGCTCCTGCACCCAAGGGTTACACCAATACATAAAGGTGGTGACCCTACAGACTTAAACAACTATAGGCCAATATCTAACTTACCATTGCTATCCAAAATCTTTGAGAAACTCGTGCACAGGAGACTGTATTCATTTATAACGGCTCAAAACATACTCAACCCCTGCCAGTTTGGATTCAGGAAAAATAAAAGCACTAATGATGCAATCATAAAAATGCTAGATCTGCTTTACACAGCATTGGAAAATAAGGAATATCCACTAGGAATTTTTATTGACCTAAGAAAAGATTTTGACACAGTAAACCACGAAATCCTACTCCACAAACTTGACCACTACGGTATAAGAGGCCATGCGCTTGCTTATTTCAAATCTTACATTATTAATAGGTATCAGTACGTCACCATTAAAGACACAGCATCAGCAACACGGCCACTTGATACTGGAGTTCCGCAGGGAAGTGTCCTTGGTCCCCTGCTCTTCCTCATATACATCAATGACCTTCCAAACGTATACCTGGAGTTTACCTGGAGAGAGTTTCGGGGGTCAACGCCCCCGCGGCCCGGTCTGTGACCAGGCCTCCTGGTGGATCAGAGCCTGATCAACCAGGCTGTTGCTGCTGGCTGCATGCAAACCAACGTACGAGCCACAGCCCGGCTGATCAGGAGCTGACTTTAGGTGCTTGTCCAGTGCAAGCTTGAAGACTGCCAGGGGTCTGTTGGTAATCCCCCTTATGTGTGCCGGGAGGCAGTTGAACAGTCTCGGGCCCCTGACACTTATTGTATGGTCTCTTAACGTGCTAGTGACATCCCTGCTTTTCATTGGGGGGATGGTGCATCGTCTGCCAAGTCTGAAACCCATTCTCTTTGCTGATGACACGACTTATGTCATCTCTCACCCTAATCTTGCCACCCTCAAAACCATTGTGAATGAGGAGCTGATTAAAATATCGACTTGGATGACAGCCAATAAACTTACGCTTAACACTGACAAAACTTACTGTATTATGTTTGGTAGCAGAGCAGGAGATGCACAAATTAACATTAAGATTGACAACACTCTAATTACCAGAAATAATGGGGGAAAATTCCTAGGTTTATACCTTGACAACAACCTGAATTTCAGCACCCATATCCAGCATATAGCCAAAAAAGTATCCAAAACGGTTGGGATCCTCTCCAAGATACGATACTACGTGCCGCAAAATGCCCTTCTCACACTATACCACTCACTTATTTATCCATACCTTACCTATGCTATTTGTGCTTGGGGATCAACTGCAGCAACACACCTAAAGCCAATAGTAACCCAACAAAAAGCTGCAGTAAGAATAATCACTAAATCCCATCCCTGGCAGCACACCCCCCCCACTCTTCAAAGATCTAAACTTACTCCCAGTTCAGTACATCCACACTTACTACTGTGCAATCTATATCTACAGGGCCTTAAACTCTAATATCAACCTTGACCTAAAACGCTTTCTTGATAGTTGTGACAGAACCCACAGGCATAACACCAGAAACAAACATCTCTACGACATTCCCCGTGTCCGACTAAACCTTTACAAAAATTCAATGTATGTCAAAGGCCCTAAAATCTGGAATTCCCTACCTGAGAACTCTAGAACTGCAGACACCTTCATCACCTTCAAAACTACCTTTAGAAAACATCTTATCTCCCTGATACACCCCGTCAACTAACTACACGAATACCACCTGGTGGTATTACACTCGCTCACTCATCTGACCATAAACAGAAATATTAATCTCAGTCTTAAAATAATGAATCCTGTGATACTCCAATACTGAAACTATATACTGTGCCAAAACAAAAGCATTCACATTGCTAAACTCACAAACTAGTATTTAGTCACTTAGCCATAATACCAACTTACCTCATAATTTGTAATATTTTACAATTAAGAATAAAACTAAGTCTGCCCGAAATGCCTAGCCATGCTAAGCGTTCTAGTGGTACACTCTGTAATCACAATTTTACTACATGTAAACCAAACAATAACCAAATTTCTGTAAACTCAGCATTGTAATCCTTATAGAGAATAAACTTTGAATTTGAATTTGAATTTGAATTGAACATCTTGCTCCTGGGAGATTTCAACTTAAGGCACCTAAAATGGAGGAATATAGCAAATAATATTGTTGCAGTAATAACACCAGGAGGCAGCTCTGATGAAAACTCACACTCACACGAGCTTTTAAATCTCTGCACAAAATTCTATTTAAACCAGCAAATAATAGAGCCTACCTGGAGTTTACCTGGAGAGAGTTCCGGGGGTCAACGCCCCCGCGGCCCGGTCTGAGACCAGGCCTCCTGGTGGATCAGAGCCTGATCAACCAGGCTGTTGCTGCTGGCTGCACGCAAACCAACATACGAGCTACAGCCCGGCTGATCCGGAACTGACTTTAGGTGCTTGTCCAGTGCCAGCTTGAAGACTGCCAGGGGTCTGTTGGTAATCCCCCTTATGTGTGCTGGGAGGCAGTTGAACAGTCTCGGGCCCCTGACACTTATTGTATGGTCTCTTAACGTGCTAGTGACACCCTGCTTTTCATTGGGGGGATGGTGCATCGTCTGCCAAATCTTTTGCTTTCGTAATGAGTGATTTTCGTGTGCAAGTTCGGTACTAGTCCCTCTAGGATTTTCCAGGTGTATATAATCATGTATCTCTCCCTCCTGCGTTCCAGGGGAATACAGGTTTAGGAACCTCCAGCGCTCCCATAATTGAGGTGTTTTATCTCCGTTATTTCGCGCCGTGAAAGTTCTCTGTACATTTTCTAGGTCGGCAATTTCACCTGCCTTGAAAGGTGCTTTAGTGTGGGAGCAATATTCCAGCCTAGATAGAACAAGTGACCTGAAGAGTGTCAATCATGGGCTTGGCCTCCCTAGTTTGAAGGTTCTCATTATCCATCCTGTCAATTTTTCTAGCAGATGCGATTGATACAATGTTATGGTCCCTTTAAGGTGAGATCCTCCGACATGATCACTCCAGGGCTTTGACGTTGGTGTTTCGCTCTAATTTCGTGGCCAGAATTTGTTTTGTATCTGATGACGATTTAATTTCCTCATGTTTACCATATCTGAGTAATTGAAATTTCTTCATCGTTTTAACTTCATATTGTTTTCTGCAGCCCACTGAAAGATTTGGTTGATGTCTGCCTGGAGCTTTGCAGTGTCTGCAATGGAAGACACTGTCATGCAGATTCGGTGTCATTTTGCAAGAAGACACGGTGCTGTGGCTGACATCCTTGTCTATGTCGGATATAAGGAGAGGAACAAGATGGGAGCGAGTATGTGCCTTGCGAACAGAGCTTTTCACCGTAGCTGCCTCGGACTTTATCTGTTTGACGATACTTCTGTGTTCGTTAGTGATGGAAATTATAGATCCATCGACCGACTTTTACTGTTATTCCTTTAGCACGAATTTGTGCGCCTATTAGCCATGGTCACACTGTTCGAAGGTTTTGCAAAGTTGTATATATTACATCTGACATTCTTTTTTGTCTTCTAGTGCATTTAGGATCTTGTCGTAGTGGTCAATAGTTGAGACAGACTGGAGCGGACTGTTCTTAAACCCATGTTGCCATGGGTTGTGTAACTGATGGGTTTCTAGATGCGTGGTGTGGTGATCTTGCTCTTAGGACCCTTTCAAAGTTGTTATGGATATGGGATGTTAGTGCTATTGGTCTGTAGTTCTTTTGTGTTGGCTTTACTGCCC
Source organism: Cherax quadricarinatus (assembly GCF_026875155.1). Lineage (NCBI taxonomy): Eukaryota > Metazoa > Arthropoda > Malacostraca > Decapoda > Parastacidae > Cherax > Cherax quadricarinatus. The sequence goes on along the minus strand of NC_069482.1, from coordinate 78,385 downwards.
CCTTTGTGGAAGTGGGGCTATGTCTGTTGTTTTTCAGTAACTGTGGGGACGACCCCGTGTGTCCATGCTCCCTCTCCATAGGATGGAAAAGGCTTCGTGATAGGGGCTTCTTGCAGTTCTTGATGAACACAGAGTTCCATGAGTTTGGCCTGGGGCAGAGTGCATGGGCATGTCATTTATCGCTGTTCGAAGTCATTTCGCAGGTATAAACATCGGATAGGCTGTTGTTAATCATAATTTGTGGGCTCTGTCTCATAAAAAATTCTTTTGATCTTTGACTCTTTTCCCCCAGTTGGTTAGCGGCTCTTGCTAAACTGAGTTCATATTTGGACTTGAGTAGCTCACTCATTTCCTTGCTGTGTAATCTGGTAGGGCCCATCTTGTTTAAGTAGGTTGGCCATACTGGACGTTGTTTCTCGATTTTGATTTGGCATAGGAGAGAAATACCTTTGGGTTTTCTTTCGATTTCATTTCTGGCTTCTCTTAGTTTTCTTCCCGCGATTCTCCTATCTAAAGGTTCTTTTAGCTTAAGTTCGATGCTTGCTATTTCTCTGGACCAGTGTCTCCCTGCGCATTTTTCAGATATATTGACCTCTTTTAGCCGCTCTGTTATTCTTTTCCGTCGCTGTAAAGGGAAGGCCTGTCTCTTTCTTATTTACATCTACTCCTCCTTTTCTTGTGCATACATCGAGGTGCCACTGAGTTAATCTGTTCTAGGCATAAGTTTGGGTCTGTGTTGCTTAGTATATTTCCAGCTTATATCGGTTGGACTTGGTTTACTTGGTCCCACTTTATGTTTTTGTTATTTGAAGTTGAATTTGGTGATTGCTCCCTCGTGACTAGTCTCATTTTGTCGTCTGGGGCTCCTCGCATACATGTCTGAACTCAATTAAGTTGGATCTGAGTATATTGTTTTTGATATGGTGACATTTCTTATCAGATATCATTGTTAGTGAAATATGTGGTCTAGTGTATTCTCCAGTTAGTAGGCTCTATTATTTTGCTGGTTTTTAATGAATTTTGTGCAGAGATTTAAAAGCTACGTTGAGTGTGACTTTTCATCAGAGCTGCTCTTGGGTGTTATTTCTGCAACAATATTATTTGCTATATTTCCTCCATTTTATGTGCCTTAAGTTGAAATCCACAGGAGCAAGATGTTGGGTTGCAGGAGCTGGAATATTTTCCAGACAGATGGTCAATTTTTAACAGTTGTTCTGGAATTGCTGGGGAAAAGTTGCATCCGGAGGCTTGTAGATAACCAAATGACTAGGTTTTTGTTCTCGACCTTTACTGCTCTATAACTTCCACTACGTCATTTGAGCATTAAGCAGTTCTGTGCAAAAACAAGTGGACTCTGCAATGTACAGGCCAACCCCCCCCTTCCTTTTTGCCTTGTTCACTCTGTCACAATCTGTATAGGTTTACCATGGGATTCCATATTTTCGTTGTCCAAGTGATCTTTATGTGGGTTTCAGTGAAAGCCGCGAACATTGCTGTGCCTCTCTGCAAAGCAGTCCACGGAGTGAAGGTTATTTGTTGTTTGTTGCTGGCTTTTGACCTGTATATTTTGCAAGAAGAATGTTATCGGAACTGGTGGTATTGTTGGTTACTGGGGGGGATTTTTTTTCGGCATTAGGTAATCTGTATCTGTTGGTTTGGAGTGGAGGCCATCGACTTGTGGTTCCACTCCAGGAATGACTGGATTTGGTTGTTACGATTTCTTGCCAATTTTTTTTCCCTGCCAGTTTTTTTTTTCTTCTGCACTAAAAAACCTCTCCTCTTGAGTGGCTGTGGCTACCCCAGGTTTTCCATGGCCTGGATGTTTTGTATCTTTTTGTCCCCTTTAGATGGTATGCCTGGCAATTTTTAAAGTTATGCACAGTCTTGCCTGTACTGAAAGAGGTTACACATTTAAGGGTGTGAAAACTTACAGGAAGGGTGATGTTTGCATTTCCTGTTGTATCATTATGGACATGGAAATTTTCTAGGGTGGTCATAGTTGCATGTCCCATTTTTTTTAGATTTCCATGCCAGCAGTACCAAGTGCTAGTATGTGCACAGGCTTGCTTTGGTTTCCCCATTTGCCTGGGGTTTCTGTGAACTGTATTCCATGTTGGTGCCATGTTTCCCTGTCTTATTCTCCTTTCCTCCCTAGCACCAACAATGGAGCTCTCCCACCACGTTGTTTTGGTAATTTATCTCACTACGTTGCTATTGGATAGTCCTCTGGTTTGCTATTCCTGCGGTATTTCTAGTTTGCAATATTGGTTTTATCTTATTTTGAATACACTTGTTTCCTACTATGGCTCCTGACTCTATGAGTCATTTATATGTATTCCTTCCTGGTATAATTCCGACTACCTGGACAAAATCTCCAGCTTCACCATTACTGTCTCCCAGGACAGTTTCTCCAGCTTCACCATTTCTGTTTCCCAGGACAGCCCTCTCAGCTTTCACCATTACTGTCTCCCAGGGAACCACTATCAGCCCCACATTTACTACTACCAAGGACATACCTCCTGCCAATTGAATGACTGATACCGAAATGTCACCATATCAAAAACAATATACTCAGATCACAACATAATTGAGGTTCAGACATGTATGCGCAGAGCCCCCACCAGACCCGACATAATGAAGATTAGTTCACGAGGGGAGCATTCCCAAATTCAACTTCAATAACAAAAACATAAAGTGGGACCAAGGTAAACCAAGTCCTAACCGATATAAGCTGGGAAGATAGATATACTAAGCAACACAGACCCAACTTATGACATAGAACAGATTAAATCGGTGGCACTCGATGAATGACTAAGAAAAAAGGAGGGTAGATGTAAGATAAGGAAAGGACAGGCGCTCCCTTTACAGGCGATGGAAAAGAATAACAGAGCGGCTAAATAGAGGTCAGTATATCTGAAAAATGCGTTAGTTTAGGGGAGGACACTGGTCAGAGAAATGCAATGCATTCGAACTTAAGCTAAAGGAATCTTATAGGAGTTAGGAAATTCGCGGGAAGAACTAAAAGCCATAAATGAAATCGAAAGAAACTCAAAGTATTTCTTCTCCTATGCAAATTCAAAGTCGAGAAACAACGACCAGTATTGGGCACCTACTTAACAAGCTGGGTTTTCTACACAGATGACAGCAAGGAAATGAGTGAGCTACTCAAGTCCCAATATGAAACTCAGGTTTTTAGCAAGCACTAACCAGTCTGAGGAGTCGAAAGATCAAATGAATAAATTTTTATGGAGAGAGCCACAGGAATTTGGTTAACACAAGCCTATTGATGTTATACCGACGCCAAATGACTTCTTCGAAACAGCGATGAATGACGCCCTGCAACTCTGTCCCAGGAGCCAGACTCATGGATAACTCCGTGTCATCAAGAACTGCAAGAAGCCCCTATCACGAGCTTTTACCATCCTTGGAGAGGGAGCATGGACACGGGGGTGTCCCACAGTTACTAAAAACCCCAGACATAGCCCCTCTTTTCAAAGGGGGCAGTAAGCAATAGCAAAGAACTACAGACCGATAAGCACTAACATCCCATATCATAAAAAAATCTTTGGGGGAAAGGGTCGTAAGAAGACAAGATCACCTACCCATCTGAAAACCCATCATTAATGACAACAACCCAGGAAAACATCGGATTTAGAACAGGTCGTTCTGTCTGTCTCAGCTATTGGATCACTACGACAGGTCCTAAATGCACTAGAAGACAAAATGAATGCAGATGAAATATATACAGAGTGTGCAAAAAGCCTTCGACCAAGTGGGCGCCCAGTCCCTGGGACTCAATTAGTAATGGTGGCCCGGTGGGCCTAGGTGGCTAAAGCTCCGTTCCACACACGGAGGGTCCGGGGTTCGTTCCCGGCGGTGGAAACATTTCGGACACGGTTTTTACACCTGTTTCCTGTTCACCTAGCAGCAAATAGGTATGGGTGTTAGTCGACTTGGTGTGGTTCGCATCCTGGGGGACAAGATTAAGGACCCCAAGGGAAATAACGTTAGACAGTCCTCGATGGACGCAATGGACCTTTCTTGGGTTATCCTGGGTGCTAACCCTCCGGGGGTTAAAAATCCGAAAACGAAATCTTATCTTATCTTTACTCGTAATCTGTAATTACCTTTGTAACTTGTCATGGTTTGTGAACCAGACCTACCTGGAGTTCATTACATTTGTAAATTGTGAGTTCATTACCTTTTAAACTGTGATGTTCATTACCTCTGTAACTTGCTATCAGATTTCAAAACTTTGGAGTTCCAGTCCATGGGACCAATTATGTCCTCTTGTAATCTTTTGACTTACGCCCACAGGATGGTATGGGGGGTTCATAATAAAACATATTAAATAACTAACAAGTGTGACATGGGTAATAGCGGCACAAAATGCGTGCTTTAAAGGAATAACAGGGAAAGTCGGTTGTGGATCTATAATTTCCTCACTAACAGAACACAGAGAGTAGTAGAACAGAGTAAAGTCCGAGCAGTACGGTGAAAAGCTCACTGTTCACAAGGCCACAGTACTCACTCCCATCTTGTTCCTCATCCTCATATCTGTCATTGACAAGGATGTCAGCACAGCACATGTCTTCCTTTGCAGTTGACACCCGATCTGCATGACAGTGTTTCCATTGAGACACTGCAGCTCCAGGCCGACATCAACCAAATCTTTCAGTGGGTGCAGAAAACAAATATGAAGTTCAACCGATGAAAATATTTCAATTACTCAGATATGGTAAAACCACGAGGAAATTAAATCTTCATCAGAGATACAAACAAATTCTGGTCCACAAAAATAGAGCGAAAAACACCACGTCAAAAGACCTGGGAAGTGATCATGTCGGAGGATTCACCTTCAAGGACATAACATTGTATCAATCGCATCGGCTAGTAAAATGACAGGATGGATATATGAGAACCTTCAAACTAGGGATGCACAAGCCCATGATGACACTCTTCAGGTCACTTGTTCTGTTAGGTGGAATATAGCTGCACACTAACAGCACCTTTCAAGGCAGGTGAAATTGCTGACCTAGAAAATGTACAGGGGACCTTCACGGCGTGCATACGGAGATAAACACCTCAATTGTGGGAGCGCTTGACGGTTCTCCTGAACCTGTATTCCTGGAACGCAGGAGGGAGAGATACATGATTATATACACCTGGAAAATCTAGAGGGACTAGATACCGAACTTGCACACGAAAATCAATCACTATGAAAGCAAAAGGACTTGACAGAGAAATGCAACATCCCCCAATGAAAAGCAGGGGGTCACTAGCACGTTAACGTCCATATAATGAGTGATTGGGACCCGTGACTGTTCAAACTGTCCCAGCATAATAGGGGGATTTCCAACAGACCCTGGCGTCTTCAAGCCTGGCACTGGACAAGGCACTAAAGTCGGTTCCTGACCAGCCGGGCTGTGGCTCGTCGTAGGTTAGCGGTGCGCCGCAGTACAAACTGGTTGATCAGGCTTGATCCACCAGGAGGCCTGGTCACATGGACCGGGCCGCGGGGGTGTGTTGACCCCCAGAAAACTCTCTCCAGGTAAACTCCAGGTAAACAGGCAAGAGTCAGAAAGCATCCGCGTTTACTCTCCCAGTCTAGTATCTTCCCCCAGTTCATAAACCACCCACCTAGCTTGTGTTTATCTGTGATTAGTGGTTGAGGTTTGTCACATATGTAACCACAGGTGTGGTCAAGACAAATGTTATATTAGTTGCAGGACATGATACTGTGACCACAGTGGTGTGGTGGTGGTGGTGGTGGCGGTGGCGGCGGCGGCCACAGTGGTGGTGGCGGTGGCGGCGGCGGCCACAGTGGTGGTGGCGGCGGCGGCCACAGTGGCGGCGGCGGCCACAGTGGTGGTGGCGGCGGCGGCCACAGTGGTGGTGGCGGCGGCGGCCACAGTGGTGGTGGTGGCAGCCAGCTGCTTTATTTCTCTAGCTTTTTTCATAGTTTCTAATCGCTTCTTGGACACACACACAGACAAATTGAGAAGCCGCCCAGCCGCCGTGGAGAGAAGACGTCGTCCTTCCTGCTCTTCAGTTATCCTGAGTAATTCTCGAGCTGAGCAACTCTGAACACTGTTACTCGAGATTTTTCTTGGGTTATACTGAGTTGTTCTTCACCAGAGCTGAGAGGAAACTTGCTTGCAGTCACTTCGAGCCCCATCCCGTGACTTGCTTGCTTGTTCACCCCTCTCTTCCCCATCCCCCCATCCTTCTCCTTCCTCCCCTCACACAAACATCTACACTGGCCCACACACTAACACACTACATACATTGCTATCCTTCTGACTGTCCTATCTTCTTCTTTTTCGGCAACTTCGCTTTGGCGAGTTAACACAAGGCATTTTGACCATCCGGTAGCCCGTGTGGTTTTTTAAAATCCGGCCGATCTTTGCCTTGGGCCCCGTGTCCCCCTCACCACTCGAGGGTAGGCTATATTAGGGGCCCTGTCCCCCTCACGACTCGAGGGTAGGCTATCTTAGGGGCCCTGTCCCCCTCACCACTCGAGGGTAGGCTATCTTAGGGGCTGACCTTCATAAATCAGCTGAAATAGGATGTTAGACTAACACTAAGGAAAGACCCTTTTTGTTAAAGTAACTTATGTGCCAGATGTACCTTCCTGGACATCATGGCGCGGATAAGAGTAAGATTAAGGGTTGATGACAACCAAAAGTCAAGGAAAGAAATTCTAGCATGCATTTGCTCAAATTCAACTGTTGCTCCAGTGGATGTTTTTACAACTCTCGCTGGGGTAGTACTTCTCCTCTCTTCTGAAGAAGAGTTACTTCAACTACTTAAGCAGGACGTCCTGGACAAATTGAAGACTTTTGGTGTCCACCCAATTGCACCTGAAAGCTATCAAGCTCAGCGAACTGTGTTTGTTGCCAGAATTAACAGCATCATGAGAGATAGCACAGTGAATGAACTTGCTGACTTTAATGCAGAGAATTCAGAATTTCATGCTGTCCAAGCACATAAATTCTCTAAACCTGGCAACAACAAGGAAACATTAAAATTAATACTTGAGACACCTGAAGAAGCCAAACTAGTGTGTCAAAATGGCTTCAAATGTTTTGGCACCTGACCAAATCTCTCTTGAGCGGTTTGTCAGTGTGACACAATGTTACAAATGTTACGCATTTGGGCATATTACCAACAAATGCAGTACCCTAGTACTGATTTGCAGCATATGCTCTGGTCAACATTCTTTCAAAACTTGTGATAACAAAACTAAACCCAAGTGTGTCCTCTGCAATGGAAAATACCATGCTGCTTCTGCTATCTGTCCCGAGAGGAAAAAGGAAATGCAGAAAACTCTAGAAGCTAAGAAACTGTCCACTTCTAAGAAGACCACTCCACAGGCACCTCCAACAATGTCCCAAACTTCCTTCCCCGCTTTGCCTAGATCTAGTGGGACTCCTCAGATCTCTACTAATGGTTCCAATGTTTGGAATTCTGCCCCTCTTGGAGTGCCCCAATCTAACCCTCACCTACAACATACACAAACGCAACAACAAGGTTCAGCCTCACCTCCCATGTCTCTGGTATCCTCAGCCGGGGATAAGACGAGAGTGCAACTAATGCATATGATGGCCAAAGACATTGCAGGTGGTGTCATTCAACTCTGCTCAAAGGTTTTTAAATGGTTTGTTAATGGCTAATGGAATCACTCCCATTACTATCCCAGATAATGTTAAGGAGATTATGGTCCAGCCTTCTCATAACAAGAAGTAAGTTCCCTACTCTACTTCTACAAACAAGTCTAATTCATCCCTTGTCCAGGGATCACCCACCTCGCATAACCAAGTTGTCAACTCCCCTCAACCCGATGAGTCAATATCTGACCCTAACGATGCCCCAGAGATTGGTGCTTACTCTTCCGCTATTGCAGCAGATCCTGATGAACAGGAACTTTCCCAAGGTGTACTCACCTATTTGTACTCACCTATTTGTGGTTGCAGGGGTCGAGTCATAGCTCCTGGCCCCGCCTCTTCACTGATTGCTACTAGGTCCTCTCTCTTCCTGCCCCATGAGCTTTATCATACTACCTCGCCTTAAAACTATGTATGATTCCCGCCTCCACTACTTCACTTTCTAGGCCATTCCACGTGTTGAAGATATTGGCCTTACCAGCTAAGATATAATTTATAAATAGAAATATATTGAACACTTAGCTGATAAATGACAGCAAATCGTCTACACAGCCGCCCCTGCAGACGAGGTCTTGAAAGCTGTCGAAACCATCTCAACATGGGCTGTCAAGAGATATAATTTGTAAGTATATAAATTACCCCTAGGGGGTGTTATGTCAGCATATTTCATTCGATGATGGTTGACGATATACCTACTTGTTTGGACTCAAAAGTCCACACCTTACTGCCTACTATAGGTTGATTACAAACTCCTTGCGACTCAAGAACTGCGCAGTCCCCCGATCTACAAGAAATTCGTAACATACCTTGCTCTTGTAACGTGAGCTATGGTGTTCTCAACACCTTCGACAGGTATCGGTGACTTGATAGAAGCTGAAGTGTCCTTGGATGTCCACGTCTTCCATTGTCTAGGAAACGCACACTGGTACACTATGTTCCATAAGATTTGTCTTTATTGTTCACAATGTATCACAAGAGAAGCTGATCACACTTCTCTTAAGTGTTTATTGTGGTTTATGAGACACTTTGTTCACACTAACGCACAGATCAGTGTTCTTTGCTGGTTATCCTGGCGTCAGTGTCACTCGTAGTAGAGTCAAAGTTCGTCTGGCGATGCCATACCGCCCCAAGCCGTCACTGCCCTAATACACAAAAAAAAAAAATGCTGACTTAGTACCTTGCATCCTTGTCACCTCCTCGATGAAGCAAAGCAGAATGTTTGTTTCTTGCTGTCTTAAGATAGAAACAATGTACACTATCTTTATTTGGGTTTAA